>SNQJ01S0017242.1:124551-152383 GCA_010110895.2 Picea sitchensis
TTTTTGGGTTTTAGGGTTTATGTAACGGGTATGGGATGTCATCCCATGGGTCTTACCCATTTTAGGCCCCTTTTTTATTATATAAATAAGTAGCTATGTGATGTAAGAAGGAAACCTACTAGTTACTAGTCATTGATCGGCTTAGTGCATGGCTAGTTGGCTTTGTGCACGAACGTGTTAAGGTTTTCAAAGGTAAGTGCATGTGTTTTGTGCACAGACTTTGTAGAGGCTCTGTGCTTGGACCTAACTCGGGGAAGGAGGATCTGGCGAGGTGCGCACAAATCTCTTGTCCTATGCGGAGTTGGCATTGTGGCTTGGTGCATGTAAGAAGATTGGAAGAAACTAATAAGAAGAGAAGAAGATTGGTGGACATAGCCCCACACTGGGGTGAACCACATATATCCTGTGTCGATGTGCTTTGTGTTATGGTGTTCATGTTGTTTATGTACTTAATTTCTTAATCTAGATGTATGACAGATACAGTTGATGCTTAGTGCTTTATGATGTGAATGAATGTTAGATCTACTTTAATGCTATGTGTTGACTGATTAGATATTCTTGGATCTTGGTTGTCACAGCACTGATCTATAATTAAGGTTTTAACCTGCGATGTGAATAAAGGAGTTAGAGACTAATGAATATTATTGGCTAAGTGCTTTGTTAAGTATTTTGATCACAGATCTGTGTCCCAGCTAGGTTGTAGACACCTGAGTCCTGCAACCCCCCTGCCTCTACCTCGGGTGATACTTCATCTCCTTCCCAGGTGTTGCCGAAAGGGTCGGTATTTAAAGTTTTGTTGGTGCATTGTTGAAGAATTGAACCCTAGGTCTACCCCTGTGCCAACACAATATGGTACAATGAAGGAGAAGAAAAAAAAGGACCCTTTATCTTTATATTTTTTGGAAAGTGCATCATCAACCACATTTTATTTTCCATTCTTGTAAATGATCTCATAATCATATCCAAGTAGCTTAGTCACCCATTTTTGTTGCTCCAGTGATGAAGGATGTTGCTCTAGAAAACACTTGAGGCTTTGATGATCTGTCTTAATTTGGAAGCATTTCCCTAATAGATAAGGGCGCCATATGTCCACTGCATGCAGAATAGACAACATTTCCTTTTCATAGATTGATTGGACCAAATGTCACTCTGACATTTGTTTGCTGGTAAAGGCCAAAGGTCAACCATATTGCATAAGGAATACTCCAATTCCTCTCCCAGAAGCATCACATTCCAAAAGAAAGGACTCTGTGAAGTTAGGAAGGGCCAAAATAGGAGTGGTGCACATAGCCACTTTCAAGGCTTGAAAGGCCTGATCAGTTGCAGGAGTCCAAGTGAAATAATTATTTTTAAGGAGAGCAGTGAGAGGTGTCACAATCTTTCCATAATTTTTAACAAACTTGCAATAATAGTCTGTTAATTCCAAAAAATTATGTAATATTTTGAGAGTCTTCGGGCAAGGCCAATCATGCATAGCTTCAATCTTTTCAGGATCAACTCAGACACCTTCCTTTCCAACAATATGACCCAAGTACTCAACTTATGAGGCCTCAAAATCACATTTATATTGTTTGAGGAAAAGTTGGAGCTGAGAGAGTAGATGAATAACTTAATTCACATGAGCAAGATGGGTTGTCCTGGTTTTACTATAGATGAGAATATCATCAAAGAAAACTAAGACAAAATGACAGATAAAAGGATGGAAGACATGATTCATGAGGCTTTGAAAAGTAGAGGGATCATTAAACAAGACAAAGGGAATGACCAAGAACTCATAGTGGCCCTCATGAGTGTGAAATGCAATCTTAGGGATGTCGACATCTTTTATACGAATCTGGTGGTAGCTAGAATGAAGATCAAGTTTAGTAAAGAACTGGGCACCACTTAATTCATCCAAGAGATCCTCAATGATAGGAATGGGAAATTTTTCTTTGATGGTGAGTTTGTTGAGGGCACAAAATTTAGGACACATGCACCAAGAGCCTTCTTTCTTAAGTACCATGACCATGAGAGAAGAATAGGGGATACTACTAGGATGGATAACGCCTGTGACAAGCAATTCTTGAACAATTTTCTCAATTTCATTTCTTATGTGCAAAGGGATGATGATAGGGATGAACATTGGGAGGAAATATACTAGGGACGAGAGGAATGGAATGGTCATGAACACCATGGGAAGGAGAAATTCCCTAGGGAGTGGAAAAAACAACTTGATGTTGGGAGAGGATGGATTGGAGTTCAGGAGGAACAGAGGGTATTGCAGTCGCGTGAATGGAATGGAGTTGTGAAATAATTCTTGAATGAACTTTTTTTAGGAGATTTTCCATGCGATGGGAACTAATGATCTTAGGGGAACCTATTGTGATTCCTTGGAACTTATATTGTTGTCCCTCCTGGTTGAATTGCATGGTTAATTCCTTAAAATCAATGAGAATGCAGCCTAGAGTCCTTAGCCATTCAACACCCAATACAATGTCACAACCACCCATGTCAATAGAAAACATACTAGATTTCATGCGATACTAACCAATTTGGAGACTCACATTTTCACAAAATCCCCCACATTTCATGGACCTGCCATTGGCAATCATGATTTGAAAGTTGTTCAATGATCGGATACAAAAATTAGTTTCTTGGTCAATGTGGCGATGAATAAAATTATGGGTGCTTCCACTATCAACAAGGATGATGACCTTTCGATGCTTAATGTAACCAATTAGCTTGAGGGTTTGGGGAGCAGAGAAGCTAGTGAGAGAATTCAGGGAAATGACTAGTTCAACTTTGGGAGGGTCAGAAGGTTGAGTCATGTCAGTGGGTTCAGGTGACTCAGCCACAAGGGGAGCCTCGACATCTTCTTCATAAAAATTATCAAATATGGCCATAAAAATATTTTTTTCCTTACACTTGTGCCTAGGAAATATTTTTCATCATAATTATAACAAAGGCCCTTGATTTGGCGTTCAACCATTTCTTCCTGGGTCAATTTCTAGATTTTTAGCGGAGTGGAAGGAGGAGTGGGAGTTATTGGTTTAGCGAGAGGAATGAAGGAGGTTTTTTGGTTTGAGAAGAGACAACTTGTTGTGCTTCATTAGCTATTTTATTATCTTCCACCCAACTTTAAGGGAGAGCCATGAGGACGTGAGCACAAATATCATCCTTGAGGCCATAGATAAAGAAGTCTCAGAAAAAATCATTAGACATGCCCTCTGTGTGAAATCCAATCACTCAAAAGAAGCTATAAAGTCTTCCACTATGCTATATTGTTTCAACTTTGTCAAATGGCCTAAATGGATGGTATGAGTGTCAAAATGTTCATAAAGTTCTACAACAAATTTTTTCCAAGCCACATACCCTTGGTGGGAATTTTTTCTCCATTGTCGCCATTGCCAACATTCTGGATCTAGATGGAGAACACCATACCTTATTTTTTCCAACTCATCAATAATGTCGTACAAAGAGAAATAGTGTTCCATTTGAGTGACCCAGCCTATGGGATCCGATCCATCAAATTTGTTCACCTCCGTGTGAGGGGGACGCAAGTCCCATGGAAAGTGGTGGGGAGGAAAAGAGGTGGACTGCGAGGATTCAGGACCTTCAGGTTTATAAGGTGTGGAAGAAGAGAAAGGATCTGAAGTGGGATTAAACAAGGCATTCAAAGTGTTCAATGGGTCCTGACATTGCTGACAAGTGGACGTCAATTGAGTGATGTATGTGGGAAGTGATTCGAGTGGATCAAGCCAGGAGTTGAGGTTACCAATACTGGACATAATGGGAGAGATATCAATCTGGGTCTGGTCATGAGATTTTTCCAAGGTAGTGAGACGATGTTCCCAATCTTGGCTGCGAGTGTGGGCCATGGGGATGGGACAAGGGAAAAAGGGGACCACACAGAAATGGGTTACTAGTGATTGTTGCTAAGATCAGTGAAAAGAGAGGAATTCAATGGGATAGATGCCTAATAGGGGTGTCGGGAAGAGGTCGGATCCACGGAAAAAATAAATTGTTGAAAAATGATAGGTATGACTGTGATTAGGGAGAAAAGAGGAATCCAATGGGATAGGTCTCAAATAATGGTGTCGGCAAGATCCATACTTTTTTTTACTCATGCGGAGTTATACTCCAATCTGAATAATACTGCAGTGATGAAATGGTCAAATGCTTAACAGGAAGAAATATGTAGGAATTTTGAAACCATAATGCAAGAGGCAGAGTTGTGTGGCAATAGATCTTGTTTGTTCTGTTTTTGTTTTCGTCCCAAGGGTTAGGGTATTAAGGGTTTTCCCTGTGCTATAAATATCTAATATACGTGCGGGGTCCAACATTAGTAATCGACCCAATATCTCAGTGCACCAACTAAGGAGGCTAGACTATGACCTTAGCCATACTACCCGAATACCCATGTACTAGAGAGTATCTTCCCGAATGTTGTTCTCAGTGGCACTATAATAGTCAGGCATTTGATCGGTTTATATATGGAGGGATTCATGATATCTAGGTTGATCCATATACAGGTGTTGTCTGATGCACTACCACTAGAAGGTGTACCAATAGAGGTTACAAGGGTGGCCAACAATGTGTGCTTAAGTACCACTTGTAGTTCCTGTGTGTATTTTTCCCCGACCATGGATTTATGCGTTGAACAACAGATATTTGTAGCTTTAATATGTCAAAATATGTCTCTACCCTAGAAAAAATAACCCATAATTTTATGCCAAGGAAAGTGCTCTGATACCACTTGTAATTTTCCAGATGTAATATAATATGCATAACATAAATATTTAGCAAACAATGGAAGAACAACAATGATATATCCAGAACAATACCAGAATAACACCAAAAAGAGCACCTATATTAATTATAGCAATGATCACTTGCCTCTTCGAGGGGGAAATCTTTAGCAAAGCAGATCTCTATTACAATAATATCCAAGACAACTTCCCATACCCTCAACTCCTATTTATACTAAATATATTTACCAAAATAAAAATCTAGAGGAAGATCTTCTAGAAGCGGAAGCTTCTATTAGGTATTCTTACATTTGACATATTCTTCCTTATTACTAAGCCTTATTAATATTGGCCTTTCTTAGATGAAAAATATATTATTCTACCTATGTGAGGGGTTAGGGAGGTTAGGTCCCTAACATTCATAGAGTGCATGTAAACAAATTTGATGGCTCAGACCCCACGGGTTGGGTCACCCAAATGGAACACTATGTTTCTTTGCATGACATTACTGATGAATTGGCCAAACTCTATTATGGTGTTCTCCATTTGGATCATGAACACTGGAAATGGTGGAAATGGAATAAAAAGGTATGCCAAGGGTATGTGTCTTGGACACAGTTTGTTTCAAATCTTTATGATTGCTTTGACACCGACACCCATAATTTAGGTCGTTTGACCAAATTGAAACAAACTAGCCAAGTGGAAGAGTTTATAGATTCCTTTGAGAAATTGTCTTTCAAAATGGAGGGAATGACTGATGTTTTTTCCAAAAAAATCTTTATTAGTGGCCTCAAGGATGAAATATGTTCCCATGTCCTCATGTCTCACCCCAAGACTTGGTTGGAAGCTACTAAAAAGGCCAAGGAATAACAACAAGTAGTCTCATCCCAAACCAGAAAAACATATTTTATTCCTTTCCATAAACCCACCCTTCCCGCCCCTCTTTCCACTCCCCTCAAGATCCAGAAATTGACTTGGGCCGAAATGGTTGAACGCGAGCTTAAGGGTCTTTGTTATAATTTTGATGACAAGTATTTTTTGGGGCGCAACTGTAAGGAACATAATATTTTTATGGTTATGAATAAGGATGTTTCTAAATATGAGGCAAATGTTTCCCATGTACACGAGATACCCCCACCAGTTGATCTTAATCATCCCTCCGATCCACCGGAAGTTGAACCACTAATTTCCCTGAATGCTCTCACTAGTTTCTCTCCTCCCCAAACCCTCAAATTAATCGGCTACATTAAGAACTGAAAATTCATAATTCTAGTTAACAGTGGAAGCACCCATAATTTTATTCATCGTTTCATTTCCCAAGAATTCAATTTCTATATTCATCCAGTTAATAATTTCCAAATCATGATTTCCAATGGGGGTTCCATGAAATGTGGAGGAAATTGTGAAAATGTGTGCCTACAAATTGGTCAGTACCACCTGAAATATCGTATGCTTGCTATTGACATGGGTGGTTGTGACATTATACTTTGTGATAAATGGTTACGTACTCTCGGCCCTCTCACCATGGATTTCTAGAAATTAACCATCCAATTCTAGCAGGAGATCCAACAACACCAATTCCAAGGCATCACAATAGAGTCACCAGATATCATCAATTCCCACCGAATGGAAAAGCTCCTTTGAAAATGTCATTCTAGCACTATTTCCCAACTTCATTCCATTTAGGTGGTTGAGACACCCTTCGTCCATCCCAACCTCCAATCTATCCTCTCCCAACAACAAGTTGTGTTTCAAACCCCCCAAGGACTTCCCCCTTCTCTAGGTGTCCATGATCATTCCATTCCTCTAGTTCTTGAAAGTATTCCTCCAAATTTTCACCCTTATCGTCATCCCTTCACCCAAAATAATGAAATTGAGAAGATTGTTCAATAATCTCTAAAATTCAATGTCATTTATCCCAGTACCAACCCCTATTCTTCTCCAGTAGTCATGGTACTCAAGAAAAAAGATAATTGGCGCATGTGTCCTAATTTTCATGCCCTCAACAAATTCACCATCAAAGAAAAATTTCTCATTCCAGACATTGATGACCTTTTGGATGAATTAAGTGATGCTCAGTTTTTTACCAAACTTGATCTTCGTTCTGGCTACCACCAGATTCGTATGAAAGAAGAAGACATTCCCAAGACTGCATTCATAACTCATGAGGATCACCATGAGTTCTTGGTTATGCCATTCGACCTCTGTAATGCTCCCTCCACTTTTCAAAGTCTCATGAATCATTTCTTCTGTCCTTTCCTCCGTCATTTTGTCTTTGTTTTCTTTGATGATATTCTCTTTTATAGAAAAACTTGGCAAGCCCATATTTCCCATGTGGATCAAGTTCTACACATACTGTCTTAGCACAAAAATTTTCTTAAGCAGTCTAAATTTGCTTTTAGAGCCTCTGAAGTGGAGTAATTGGGACATATTGTCAACAAGGATGGTGTTAGGGTGGATCCTAAGAAAATTGAAGCTATATAGGATTGGTCACACTCGAAAACTGTTAAAATTATGTGTGGCTTCCTGGGTTTGACAGGATATTATCGCAATTTTTTTCATAATTATGGAAAAATTGTAGCTCACCTCACAACGCTCCTTAAAAAGAACGCTTTCAGTTGGACTCCAACAACCAATAATTCCTTCTGAGATTTGAAAGCAATTGTGTGAACTACTCCTGTTCTGGATCTCCTTGACTTCAACAAGACCTTTGTACTAGAATGTGATGTCTTTGGGAAAGGCATTGGGGTTGTCCTCATGCAATATGGTTGACCTTTGTCTTTCACCAACAAACAAATTTATGAGCACCATTTGGGCTAATCCACCTATGAAAAGGAAATGTTGTTTATTTTGCATGATGTGGATCTATGGCATCCTTATCTCTTGGGGAAACGCTTCCAAATTAAAATTGATCATCAAATCCTGAAGTATTTTCTAGAAAAAATAGCTTCTTCCCTCGAGCAACAAAAATGGGTAACCAAGTTGTTTGGATATGATTATGAGATCATCTACAAAAAAGGAAAAGAAAATGTGGTGGTTGATGCCCTTTCCAAGAAATATGAAGAAGACTGGTCCCTTTTTTTCCCTCTATTTCATTGTCGCAAATTGGCTTCAAGAGGTTCACCAGGAATGCTTGCAAGACCCAAAACTTTCAAGACTGATCCAAACACTGCAGTAGGATCCGCAAGCTTCTTCAGGGTACTCATGGAACCATGAAGAGCTTCTTTATAAAGGTCTATTGTATTTAAGAAAATAGTTGAACCTTAAATCCACCGTGCTCTCTGAGTTTCATGCTTCACCTATAGCTGGGCATTCTGATTTTACCAAAACCTATGAACGAGTCAAACGTTCTTTTTGGGGGGCAGTATGAAATAGGGAATCTACACTTTTGTGGCTGAATGTGATACTTGTCAATGCAATAAGGGAGAGATATTCAAATCTCTAGGCACACTCCAACCACTTTCGATTCCACCTACTATTTGGATAGATATTTATGTGGACTTCATTATTGGATTACCTAAATCAGGAAATAAGTCATTCATCATGGTAGTAGTGGATTTTATTTCCAAATACGCTCATGTATGTTCTCTTCAACACCCATTGACAGCATCCATCATGGATCAAATTTTTATGGATAATATCTCCAAACACTATGGCATTCCTCATTCTATTATTTATGATCGTGATCCCACTTTCACCAACACTTTCTGGAAAGAATTGTTCTCACTCCAGGGAACCCAATTGCATCTTAGCACCACATATCATCCTTATACTAATGAAAAAACTGAAGTAGTCAACAAGTGTTTGGAAACATATTTGAGGTGTTTTTCATCTGACAGACAAAATCAGTGGATTCAATGGTTACCCCTCATTGAATGGTGGTACAACACCTCTTACCATACTGCCACTCGCATGACTCCCTTTGAGGTAGCCTATGGACAATATCCACCCTCAATTCTATCATACATGTCTAGTGTCTTCAAGGTTCAGCAGGTGGATCAAACTCTTACAGTCTGCATGGTCATTCTCCATACTCTCAAAGAAAAAAAATTCATGGCACAGAATCACATGAAACAACAAGCATATTAGGGTCATTCTAAACATGAATTTGTTGAAGAGGACTAGATGTTTCTTCATTTGCAACCTTATAAGAATACTTCACTCAAATCCCAGCATTATCAAAAACTTTCCCCCAAATTTTATGGTCCTTATCATATTCTCAAGAGAGTGGGATCAGTGGCCTACCAGTTAGATTTTCCCAATCACTCTAAGCTCCACCTTGTTTTTCATGTTTCCTTCTTAAAGAAAGTGCTCGGCACTAGGTTCCAGACTCAGACCAATCTACTTGAGTTGGATGAAGAAGGATCCATTTGGTTGCAGCCACAAGCAGTCTTAGACAAGCGCAAGCATTGTCTCCGACAACACACTATCAAGGAATTTTTAATTCAGTGGAAGGACACACATCTAGAAGATGCCACCTGGGAGTCAACTACCATTATGCAACAATTTCCTCATTTCAAGACTTGAGGACAAGGTTGTTTTTATGGGGGAGGGCATGTTAGGGATCTAACCTTTCTAACCCCTCACATAGGTAGAATAATATATTTTCCATGTAATAAAGGTTGATATTAATAAATAAGGCCTAGTAATAAGGAGAATAAGTCAAATGTAAGAAGACCTAACAGAAGCTTTCGCTTCTAGAAAGATATTCCTCTAGATTATTCTTTTTGTATATAGATTTAGTATAAATAAGAGTCAAGGGCATGAGAAGTCTTTGTCTTGAGAATTATTGTAATAGAGTGTTTCTCTGTTGGATTTTTCCCCCTCAAAGAGGCAAGCAAACATTTCTCTCATGTCAATAAAGGTATCATTTTGGTGTGTCATTCTTTATATTTTGTTGTTTCGTGGGTAATTTTTTTGATATTCCCGTTTCTGCTCAATATAACATAACCAGGTGCATAACAAATGAGAACACAAATTTATTTTCTTAGGTACGCAAACTATATAAACAAGGTTAATTATATATGGAAAATAGATAAAGGAGATGGTATTTGGGCAACAAACTTCAATGATATGGAAATTGAATGAATAAATCATTTATCTTCCATATTTAAAGAGGACACTCATGTTACCATAGGATAGGTTATTAGGTGGTCAAACTCCTACCCTAGCTTTGTCAATCATGAAGATAATTGGGCTTTGATAAGAGAAGTTGGGATGGAAGAAATGGGCCATATCTTGCAAAGTTTTCAAAGGGACAAAAGTCTTGGGCCTAATGATCTCCTTGTGGAATTTTTCTTAGGATGTTATGATTTTATATAAGAAGATTTGTGGAGACTACAAGAACTCAAGGGAAAATGTTGGAAGCTTTCAATACAAACTTCCTCGCACTAATCCCTAAAGAAGATAATCTGACAGACTTTGAGAAATTTAGGAAAATCTATTTATGCAATTGCATTTATAAAATATTTCAAAGGTTATTACGAGGAGATTGAAAAGTTTTTAATCTAAAAAAATTTCTAGAGAACAGTTTGGATTTTTAGAGGGTAGGTAGATACATGAGGTAGTGAGATATCTCAATAATGCCTTCATTCAATAAAATTTGGGAACCAAAAATTGATGGTGATGAAAGTGGACCTATCCAAAGTTTATGACAAGGTAAGTTGGATTTACATTAGACTTATTATAATTCATTTAGGTTTGTGTCATCGGTTCATTGTATGAATTATGAGTTGCATATCATCAATATCTTTTGTTATGCTCATAAATGGAGCGACATCCCATTTATTTCTATTAGGGAGAGGCATTAGATAGGGGTTCCCTCTATCTCCTCTCCTATTTCTATTAATAGTTGAAAATTTAAGTAAGATAATTAAATAAGGAGAAGGGAATGGAAGTCTTAAAGGATATTGGAGCATATTGCAACATCAGGCATGTAGTGTTTGTGGATGAAATTTTGATTTTTTGTGAAGGAACTAGAAGGGTCATTGAAAAGTTCAAAGGTATCATGGATTTATTTTTTAAGGAAACCAGAATGGTAATGAATATGGGAAAATCCATTATTACTTTATGGGGGATATCTAGGAAGGAAAAGAATCATTTTGCTCAGTTATTCCCTTTTTAGATGATAGAATTAGAGGAGGGCCTGAAGTATCTGGGTTTTTTTTTAAGCCAAATGAGTATGAAAAAGGTGATTGATAGCTAAAGTGAAAAAGAAATTAAACACCTATTGCAACAAGTGGCCCTCTGGAGGAGGTTTTCTGGTATTGGTAAAAGTAGTCATAAAAGTGATTCTAGTTTACTAGGTATTGCTTTCCTGGGTCCCAAAAGGAGTTTTGGAGACCATTAGGATATCGTTTTACAAATTTATTTGGTTAGGAGATCCAAAGAAGAAAGGCTTTGTGCTGGCCTCTTGGGAAAACATGGCCTTACCAAAATCCAATGGAGGATGGGGGCTTAAAAGCCCTTTTCCATTCTCGAATTCCTTGGCTTCAGAAATGTGTGGAGGAAAATTCAAGGAACATGTTTATGGGTTCAAGTTGTAAGAGAAAAGTATATACTCCCTGATACAGTGGAGGTCTAGGTTAGAAATCGCCTTAAACAACTAAATAATGCCTCAATAATTTAGAAAGTTGTTTCATGTGCATTCCATCTGGTTTGAAATTGATTGATATGGAAAATTGGGAAAGGAGATAAAGTTCAAATTGGACTTGAAGAATGGGTAGGGAGTAAAGGTATGTAGAATGACATTCTAGATGATACAAGAGTTAAGAAATAAAGGGTATTTTAAACTTCAACATCTTGCAAATTGTGAAATGACTACAACTTGGTACTAACAATGGTTATCTTAGGAAGAGCTGGGATTAGGGAAGAATATGAAGAGTTATGAAAAGATACACAGACATTTTGAAAGACTACAATGTTAAACTCAAAGACAAGGAGGACTAGTTGATTTGGTCACTGAATCTTGTTGGAGTTTATGTTCCCATAATAGGTTACAAAGCATTGGTAGAGGAAGGAAGAGAAGGACATCAAATTTGGCGGTGGAAAAAAAATTGGAAACTAAAATGCCCTACAAAAAACAAGAAGGAACCCAAACAGGAGGTCCTTTAGAAAAGGAATTTCTTTAGGTTGAGATGGTGTAGTGAATGTCAACATGAAAAACAAACTATATAACATATAATCTTGTAATGTCCATTTACCAAGAAGGTATGGAAAGAGGTAGAAATGATGATAGATATAAGGAACCTTTGGGAAGGTGAAAGTATTGAAGGGGATTTTAGAACTCGGTGTTCTAGAAAGGACACTCAAGATCAAAGCACTACAACTTATCATAGCTTGGGGTGTATGGTGCAAAAACCCTAAATTTGTTTGAAGACAAAGAGACATCCCCTCTTAAATGTGCATTTTAGGCTCTAAATATTTTAAATGTTTGCCCACAGTGATAGAAAAAAACAATCTTTGACTATGCATTGTAGGGGAACCCTCCTAAGGGAGGCTCTAGATAAATTCTATACTTATATTCAAATCATAACATTTCTTTCAAAGTTGGAATTGGTGAAGAAACCGATATTTTTTGTGAAATGTTGGCTAAATTGGTTGTGAGGCTAGCACAAGTGTTTGGTGTATCTCAACTACAAATTTTTGGTGACTCAATGTTGGTTATTCAATGGATGTGCAAAAAATGCTATAAGGAATTTCACCTTACAACCTCTATATGATGAAGTTTTTAATCTCCTTGAAAGATTCTCATATATATATTTTTCTCATATTTACAAGGATAGAAACAAACTTGGAGATGGGCTCTCAAAAGTTGGAGTTAGGCTAGAATATTGAGCTGAATAAAACCATGAACCTTGGATCTAACTTTTAAGTTATTTCAGTTTTTTCTGTAAAAAAAATGGACTTTTCAAGGACTATAGTTTGAACAATTAATATAATTTTATGATTATCAATTTTTTTTAAGAGAAAGTACAAATGTAATAGTCTAGATATAATGTTCAATTTTTGTTTGAAGTAGATAGGGACATGGGAATGTCAAGACAAATGCCGTGATGACTATATATTTTTGTTTATATTAATAAAAATATAGATTTTTTTTCTAAAAAAAAAGGAGAATAACAAAAGAATAATATAGAGATAAATTAGGTCCCCGAGGTGTAGGACACTCGATGACAAAGTGTGTTGTTAAGCCACTTTAGAAACCTGGGGGGACAAAAAAATTCAACATTAAAGGTTGGTGTGGACAAAAAAAAAATATAGAGATAAATTAGATAACAAAATTTATACACAACAAATTAACTCAATTTTATGATATTTTTTTAATACAAATTAATAATTAAACTACAAAGAATGACATGGACTAAAGCATGGGAGAAATCATTTTGATTTAACATTGTAGAGATAGTTGTCTATATGAAGTTTTTAATCTCCTCTAAATATTTTTATATGCATATTTTTCTCATATTTACAAGGATAGAAACAAGCTTGCAGAATATAACCATGAACCTTGGATCTAACTTTTAAATTATTTCAGTTTTTTCTGTAAAAAAAAATAGATTTTTAAAAGATTATAATTTGAACAATTAATGTAATATTTTTTTCCAAAAAAAAATAATATAGACATAAATTAGATAACAAAATTTATACTCAACAAATTAACTCAATTTTATGATATCTTTTTAGTACAAATTAATAATTAAACTACAAAGAATGACATGGAAGAAAGCAATGGGAGAAATCATTATGATTTACCAGTGTAGAGATAGTTATTGTAAATGAACTTAATCTTATTGAATGTTCAAAACAAATTTGTGTAATGTTATATAGATAATTGTTAATGTAGAATCAATAACATATTGAAGTAAGTTGATTGAGTGGATCTAATGATTAAGAACATGTATTTCCTTCTAAAAAATCAGTACGTGACCTTAAAAAAACTATCTTATACTATTATTAGTTGCACTTACTGATACAAATGTGACAAAAATAGATATCCAGGGACATAACACTTTACTTAAACTCTTGTCTATTAACACAGTTATCAAAATTGATTAAACTGTTGTCTATTAATACAATTATCAAAATTTGTCTATTAACACAATTATCAAAATTGTCTCCGAAGTGCTCTTAAGACACTAAGTGATGTTAAAGTCATCCGTTAGAGCCCTGAGAAGACAAAAAATCCAACCATATTAAGAGTTGGTGTAGCTCATACATAATGCTACAGAGAAACTAGCAAACAAAAACAAAATTATCAAAATTGAAATTGAAATGATTACATGTACATGAATCTATCATTTTGGCATTACACATTAATAATGGGAAAGAGTAAAAAAGAAAAAGGTAACCTCAATTAATATTTCCTCCGTGAAGAGAATAACAACCTCTGCCCTTCGCTCTGATATTTAAGAACTCGTCACGAATAGGTTGTGATCCACACTATTCCTCATTAAGATCGAAAGAGCGCCTCTACGACATAAATAATCATAACCAGAACGGCAAGAAGATTTATTATTTCAAGCCGGATTGGGCCCCGGTCTACTGGGGCAGGTGTGTACGGAGTACCCGAGATCTCGCCCGAGGCTTAATCGTGGTGTATCCATCAATCCATGCATTGACTGTGGCCGACGCCCATCACGGGCAAAGAAAAGTTGTACTCACGCTCTCAGTGAGGAGAAATGTGAGATTTCCGCGCCACCTGGCTGTTCAGCAGCTGGCACCTCCACCAAACAGAAAGCCAGCATTGCCTTTGACATCCTCAGTCACTTTGCTACCCTGTGCCTTCCTTGCCTTCACGTGTAAATTTATTGTTCACATCCACATCTACAATTTGCAACTTCCCCGACGCGACATGATCGATTATTTCCAACTCAAATATCAACAGAGAGCGGCACAGAAACCATGAACAAGCTTTTCTGTCTGAGTTCATGGATCACCGGAGGTAGAATGAAATTACAGCTTTTTCCTCTTCAATTCCCATGTCGTTCCGCGCCTTCACACTTCTCCTGGTCATAATTTTATTGGGTTCGACGCAGCAGGCAGCCGAGTGCAGTAGATTAATGAAAGTCGCCATATTGCAGAGCCCGGTGCAACCTTCTGAATCCAGGGAAGGGTTGTATAATGTAGAAGCACAGATCCGCGGGAGAAAGCGTCACATGAAGAGATCGAGAAACGAATTCACCAACTGTCTCCCCAAGCGTTTTCATCCCCCGCCGTCGGCGCCCAGTCATTACGGGAATTCGCATTCAGTCAGCTCAGCTCTGGTCTGTTCTGATGACATTAATTCCCAGCCATGAAGATCGGTCACCCTTCGGATCGGATCTATGAGTTCTGCAGTATTAGGGTTAGGGTTATTACAGATACATTTTAATTCTAAATCTTTTATGCACCATATGATACGAAAAAGATGAGATTCATGAAATCCATCAGGTTCCGAAAAGACGACGAGATTCATGAAATCCATTTGAATGTTCCGAGGTTAAAATGATGAACATTGATTTATTTTTCAAAAATAACTGTATTTTTTATTTAACTTTTATAAACAACTGTATAGATATTGAATGAATGAATAATTTATCTGGGTACAAATATGGAATGTATGATTTATCTTGATGCAAATATGGAATGAATATATGATCAGTTTCATACATATCATGAAGAACAATGATTGGATTTTATTGTATTTTCATGTCGATTGATAGAATTCTTTGAAAACACTGTTGCAGTTTCCTTTTTTTTCTGGGTACATTAACACACTTCAGATCAATTATTCCCATTATATTGGTTTAGGTTGTTTTGTTCTGAAACGTGAGTAACTTTCAAACATGTACAGCTGGTTAGGAAATCCAATAAGTTGTTAGTTTTATTTTGTTTTGTTTATAAATAAAATGCTGTGGTTTATATCATGTGGGATACTACAAGTTTCTGTTGTTCTTTAGCTGTATATGTGTTTACATTGAATAAAATGCAATCTGTTGCAAAGTTTATTTTTATATATTTTTGGGTGTGTTGTTTCTGTAATTTTTTCTACTTTAAAACATCATGCCTTTTAATACTTTAAAACATCATGCCAGGAAGGAGGGAACTCTCTCATCATCAAAAGAGGGTTAGATGGTTATTGTTTGATGAGTATGCTGGGAATTAAAGATATGTTGGTGAAGTACTGTTGTTTATATAATTTTAAAATTGTTAGAATTTTTTTTGGATAAAAAATGTATAAGAGATTTTGAAACGTTCAATTTTTTATTTTTGAAGTGAAGACTTCAACCATCGAATTTTTGAAGTGAAGAATCCAACCATTTTCAGAAATCATTTGTGCAATATAGAAAAACTTCTCTAATCTCTCATCTTCCTGAACCTTAAAATTCATTGGTGCAATATAGAAAAACCTCTCTAATCTCTCATCTTCAGGAACCTTAAAATTCATTGGTGCAATATAGAAAAACTTCTCTAATCTATTTCCTGCCTACCTTTTGCAAATGTTAAATATACATGTACTGTACTGTACTGTTGTTGTTGGGTGTGTTGATATGTTTACAGAGTAGTTATACAATCTTTTGTTTAGTTTATATTTGTTTGTTGGAGAGCAAAACTATATCAGGCAAAGTATTGTTG
The DNA here is from genome assembly GCA_010110895.2 of Picea sitchensis. Taxonomy (NCBI): domain Eukaryota; kingdom Viridiplantae; phylum Streptophyta; class Pinopsida; order Pinales; family Pinaceae; genus Picea; species Picea sitchensis. Next base: position 140,895 of record SNQJ01S0017242.1, read on the forward strand.
AAGTATGTCAATTAACTGGCTTTTCTGAAAGATAAGAAAAAACAGCCATAAGATGCTTACGATTCAATGTTGGATATCTAATTATCTATTTGTTTTATTGGAAATAATAAAAAATTGTGTATTTAGTTTGGTGCTAGTGCTGTGATATATACGATTCAATGTTGGATATCTAATTATCTATTTGTTTTATTGTAAATAATAAAAAACTGTGTATTTAGTTTGGTGGGCTATATATATATTACTGTGGTTCTCATTATACTAATTATCTCTGTAATGTATTTAACTATCTGTGTCTCCGTACTTGATGTTATAAACCTCACCTTATTCATATCTGTAATGTATTTAACTATCTGTGTCTGTGTACCTGATGTTATAAACCTCACCTTATTCCAAAGAAATTTATGTGTATATATTCCAAGTGTTATATGTGTATATTTTTCCACTGTGTTATTGCTACGTTTTTACCTACTCACTGTGTCTGCCATATATGTAAAGGCTAGAAGCTAACCCTGCGTAGCTCTTTTATGCTTTTCATAAGAAAGTTTTGGATTTCACTGTAAGATGTGTTTTTTCATTGTATGTATTTCTCATTTTTTAGATTGGATAGAGCTATGCCAATGGCAGTTTTGTGAATGGATTAGTTGGGAAAGATTTTGCAGTTAGTCATATTTTGTAAATGTTTAAAATAAACACTCCATCTATCATCAAAAACATATCAACTGTAACAATGTAGTGTAAGAATGATAAAAAGGAATATATAAAATTAAGATTAAATCAAATAAAATATAATAACATTTGGAGAGATGAATAAATACACTTTAAAAAATTAATCAAATAATCAAAAACTATTTAATAGCCGTTAGAAGAGTTATAAAATTCAAAGACAAACATTAAAAACAAAAAAAATGAAATATAAAGAATAAATGATTTCTAATAAATAAACATACATGAGTTAGCACGGCTAGATTTATTATGCATACCATAATCGCAATTTTTGAAACATGGATTAGTGTTTTAATAGACATTAAAAATTTCCTGAGTAGTAGACATTTTCTTTTTATTTTATGGTGCTTATTTGTATTTTCCTGTAGTATTGTTGGAAAATCATTTTTAACAACCGGATTACAAACATAAATGCATAAAAAAAAAATCATATAAACATGGAAAAATCTTCCGCTACCAGGTATAGCTTGCAATTACAGGTTCCTTTATTTTCTTTGCAATGTTGTGAGCATTTGTAATTTTCTCTTTGCCTATTGCTCTTCAGCCTGATTTTGCCATGGGAATCCTCTCTGGATGTTTTGACATGCAATAAACACTGGCATATGCATAGTTGCAACGCCATTATCATTGCTTTGAATTTGAATTTCCATGACTCTTTTTTTTCAGCACCACTTCTTTGTTATCATTGTATATTTTTTCCAACTACCAATTGTTTGGTATCCTCTTCTCTTTTGGAATGCCCCTTTTATCCATCTTTGTTATACATTTTTGTATATGTTTAGCTTTACACATGAAGCAACTTCAAACTTTCCCAAAGCAGAAATCCTCTTTTGGAATGCCCCTTTTATCCATCTTTGTTATACATTTTTGTATATGTTTATCTTTAAACATGGAGCAACTTCAAACTTTCCCAAAGCAGAAATCCAACTATATTACAAATGCATACTGCATACAAATAACACTTGTGATAATCATTTACATTTCTTTGGAAAGTCCTCTTGTTGTCTTGTTCTCCTCCCATTTGTTTTAAACAAACAATTTGTAACGATTAGACATCTATCCACTTTCCAAATGTTTCAAAAACATGATGTGGTTATATCACTTGCTCATTCTTGTTGCTCTATAGATCCCCTATCCTTCGATTTTCTTTTTAACTCAACATCTTTTTATCTAATTAGTGATATGTAGCATATACAGGAAATATCCATAAAAATATTCACAGTTATAATAGTGCATATGATAACCCAAAAAAATATGCACATAAATAACAATGCAGCATGTAATTTTATCACACAATTGGCACTTATCTTGGTAATAATGTCACCAACTGCGGGTAGACCGTCCACGAACCTCCCAGTCTTAGACCACACTGTTCATCACTCTCAATAGTGAGTCACCCCCGAGCCGGGACTAAACTCCATCCAGTCAAAGGGATTCCTAACCAGGCTAAAGGCTCATGCACAACAGGAAAGACTCTGTCCCAGGTGCTCACTCAACTAACAGCCTACAGTCTCTCATTCCCCATATGCCTGTCCCACCCAAGGAAGTGTGCCCCTTCTCTGCTCAACAGTCCCTCAGTTGCCCCACTTCCCTTCCAGAGCTTCAGCAACAGGTCGGACAGGAAGTCTCAGAGCCCTGCAGTTATAGTTCAGCTCCTTCAGAAAATCAATTCCCAGCTATTCTCTGACCTAGAGAGAAATTGCTCACGGGCCTGACAACCCGCCTCTTCAAGATCCCACGGGCCTGACAACCCGCTTCTTCAGTCCCGCTCCCTAGCTAGCCAGCTACACCAACACAAAATGGCTATGGATACAAGTTCAGATGCAATGAAATGAATGTCTGAAGGATAACGGACTGCGTGAGTGAAAAATGGTCATGGAATCATGGCTGAATGATAGAAGGAATCATGGAGAAGATGATGGTAAGAATGATGGGGAAGTTGTCCAAATGAGCTAAGTCCCAACAATATGTATGCATGTCCCCAACTTGATACTTGTCATGTTGGGAGCTACTTTGGCCCACTTGTCCCCAACTTTAGAACTTAGGATAAAATAATTATCCATACTTTATGTTTTAAGAAATATTAATATAATATTCATTTTTGGCTCAAGCTTCCTAGATTAGCCCCCTTTCCTTAACTTAGCCCCTCCCTCTCCCTAACTAGTGGAGTTTAGTCCCCTATCTCTTTTATCGTGGTCGGTCTACGCGCAGTGATGTATTTTATATTAAATATGAGACATGTATAAAAATTGGCGCACTGGCCTTTAACATCTAGGCTCTCCGGCCTAATCAAAATATATGCATCCTAGCTTATAATAACTGGCTCACCAGCTTATAAAACATATCATATATACAAAGCCTCCCTGGCCTCCACATCGCGTGCACTTAAGATGTTGTGTGCGGTATCCTGGAATGTGCACACTTCCTCATTTCACTGTGCAGTACATGCGCGCACTATGCCATGAAATGTGCATACAAAAATGATATCAAAACAGCTCACCAGCTTAAGTACATTTTTATTTACATTTACAATTGGGGTTATGGATGTCCCAACAAGCTATAAAATACTTGTTGCTACAGTAATTGCCGCAACTTCTTTCTTCATGTATCATGTTTCCTTGTTTATCCCAGAAGTCTTCCATTCTCTTGGATTCTTGAACCTTCAAGTGCTCTTCACTGTAATTATTGTGCATGAATATTTCTGATCTGAGAACTTTCTAGCCAAAACACTCTTGGTTACCTTTTATTTTCCATCCAAATACTAAATTGATATTAAGCTTCAGCTTTTTATTTATTTCCTAGATCCATCTATCCCAACTCATACTTGGATGGATTATGATTCCAATCTTGTTGTCTTATAGACTTGGATCTTCAACATCCATTTATTTTTCGGATCCCTTTGATCCAACTCCTACATGACCCAATTCTATTTCTAGTCATGTTTTCTGAGTAACCTTCGACAGTTAACACCAACTTCCTTCTTGAGGTACTTGATTTATCCTTTCCTTAACTGATCATATCAGTACTTTGGATTTGTTTGATGTCTATTACTTTCCCTTGTCTTGACCAAACTGATTTCAACTTGCCTTGCACAATCCAATTCTATCATATCATAAATAATGTCCTTCATGCCATGCTTCCACTGCGCACTTTGATAACCATAAGGGAAGCATTACTCTAATTTCATAGCTAATTCATGGATATGATGCACTCCTTCTCCAATATGCAATAAGCCTCTTTCTTTCTCTGATTACTTTCATTCAGGTAGTCAATTTCTTTTATAATAGATTTGACTCCAATGTATTGCTTAATCTGTATATTGGTTTCTTTGGGAGTGAATGCACTTTCACTAAATCATTCACTACATGATCTATTCCTCTGTCTAGATTCCATTGAATACTTGACTAACATGAGAGGACTTCTTGTAGTGACCTCCCAAGATTTTATGGTTGCACTCAGATTCATACCTTGATGTTTTGAGGTCTTGTATTTTGATCATCTTATGAAATATTTTGTCATAGCACTCCTTCCTTGACTACCTCTGCTTATTTTTAACTAAACTTCAACCTTATCACCTGTTAATAACTCAAAGTTTTTAACCGAAACCACTTTCGCCAAAGTCCCGATGTCACGTGGCACCTCCAGAGATACATCGAGGCGAAAGGCAGTTTGCCGAAACCACCACTCGTGAGATGAGCGGCTAGTCATATCACCCTGTTTCACTCGTTCGGTACTTCACAGTCGTATTATGTCAAATGAACGTTGCCATGTAACGAACTCAAGAGATAATCATTTGAAATGGATTAGCTGAGCATGGCAAACCAACGCACTTGTGCGTAAGTCTATCTGTGATTCATGATTGGGACACTATAACTACCAATTCTCAATTATGGAGGCATCATCTTATCCATAAACGGTGTAATCTCCAAATTTTCTCAACCTTCTGATCTCTGTAAAAGCATTTCGATGTCCACAAAATTGTGGTACATGGACAAAGCTACATCCAGTGAGACTGGTTATTCAGGCAACATGGTAGATTTACCTACGGGTAATGAGGATAAGTTAATTGCGCATATAATAGCGACTAAATTCCACACGGAACCTGCTACAGACTCAAAATTGGAAGTCAAGTTGAATCCCATTATGAGGGATTTGGTCATCAACAGGGGAGTTGTTAAGAAGAAACGGAGCAAGTGACATAAGAAAGAAACCACAGCTGAAACAACTGAAAGTGTTGGAGAGGATCAACTAGTCTGGTTAGATACTCTAAAGGAGGAGATCGCTAAGCTGAAATGAGTCCTCAAATGAAAATTAAGTACATTTCAAAAAAAATTGGGCAGTTGGTAGTAGAGGAAAGGGGCTCCATAGATGATAGACATGTTCTTAAACGATCTCTTTAAAATAGTGTAACTGTTATTTTAAATCATTCCCTTTTTATAACTTATCTCTACTTTTAGAAATATGTGAAGGTCCGAGCCTTTCGAATTCTACAAATAATTCCTATATATATATATATATATATATATATTATCTCGAGGAAGAAAAAGAGGGAAAGGAACATGCCCTCTATGCAGGAATACTTTTTTGTAATTTTGGGATTAAAATGAATATATAAATGCAGAAGTGGATTTTGGACTGTTTGTGAAAAGATTCTGACTAGTGGTGATATGAGTCTTGTTTTGTTTCGTAGTATGTGTTTCTTGTAAGCTTATATTTCACTTTCATCTGTCTGAATCGGAGGAATATAAAACCCAGAATTCATCTCTGAGATGCTCTCAGCTTAGCAATTTAGACTATATTTATTGCTTCTCAAACCAACTCTGAATTCATTTTAAATAATGCTCTGATGCGGTTGTGTGTTTCTTTTTCTTCTAATACCATGCAAATTTTCTATTAAACTCAGACTCATCGCCTTAATTAGCCTTCTCCTCTTGATAGTTCAATGTTCCGACAATGCATTGTTCATTCCAGGCTCCATAGCCCAAATGTCATCTCCGTTCCTCTAGTCATTCAACAACAAACCCCAAAACAAACCAAGTCTAGCTAATGTTTTCTATAGATATACCCAGTGACACGAGAGAGCCCTCAAAAATGCGCTGCAAAAAGGTGACATTCAAACGATATAAAACGTCATGGAAATTCGTTGGTTTTCTGTTGTTCTTCACCCTTCAAACAACTTTGTGCGCACAAATTTCAATCTGTGCACCCGTATTTTCCATGTGTTGCAACATCATAAGGTAACTCATGCTTCATGCACTTTAACCACTATGCATTTCTTCTCTGTCACTCAAATAACTTGCGCGCACTACCTTTGAGTTGTGCGCCAATATCTATTGCGCGCAATTTTGGTTCTTGCACTGATACCTATTGCACACAGTTTTGTTTTTTTTAATCGCGCATTGATACCAATTTGTAACATCCCCGGGCACCAACAGGTCGGGAAATGCCACCCCTCAAACGCTTTACTTAGATCTGAAACTGTTTTGTAACGTCCTCGGCCACCCATGGTCGGACCACGCTACGCCAGAGAACACTTACGTTTTCTTTGCAGAACATACTGTAACATACCCAGCTTCTATTCTGAACTATGCCACATAAATTTCTATCTACATGTGATTTAAACCTATCCACACACAAAACGCTTGCGGAAGCATTATATATAAAACGTACACATACAAATATATCTATAAATACACATATTCACACTGAAATCATCGTAAACATAGACATGCAGTATATACAGGAAATACCCAAAAAAACCTACAGTTAGTTATAACCACGCATATGATAAACCCATAAAATAACACGTAGATAACAATGCAGCATGTAATTTTATCACACAATTAACACTTATCTTTTTAAGAATATCACCAACTACGTGCAGACCGTCCACAAACCTCCCAACCTTAGACCACATTGTTCATCACTCTCAACAGTGAGTCACCCCCGAGCTGGGACTAAACTCCACCCGGGCAAAGGGATTCCTAACCAGGCTAAAGGCTCATGGACAACAGGAAAGACTCTGTCCCAAGTGCTCACTCAACTAACAGCCTATAGTCCCTCATTCCCCACATGCCTGTCCCCCCCATCATTCTTACCATCATCTTCTCCATGATTCATTCCATCATTCAGCCATGATGCCATGACCATTTCCACTCACGCAGTCAGTTATCCTCCAGACTTTCAGTCACTATATCGAGCTTATATCCATGGCCATGGAGGTTTGTGTAGCTAGTTAGCTGGGGAGCTGGACTGAAGAAGCGGGTTGTCAGGCCCGTGGGATATTGAAGAGGCGGGTTGTCAGGCCCGTGAGCAATTTCTCTATGGGTGAGAGAATTGTTGGGAATTGATTTTCTGAAGGTGCTAAACTGCAGTTGTAGGGCTCTGAGACTTCTTGTCCAGCCTGTTGTTGAAGCCCTGAAAGGGAAGTGGGGCAGCCGAGGGACTGTTGAACAGAGAAGGGGCACACTTCCTTGGGTGAAGTACCTCGGCTGCCCCACTTCCCTTCCAGGGCTTCAGCAACAGGCCAGACAGGAAGTCTTAGAGCCCTGTAGTTGTAGTTCATCACCTTCAGGAAATCAATTCCCAACAACCCGCTTCTTCAGTCCCACTCCCCATCTATCCAGCTACACCAACACAAAATGGCTATGGATATAGGTTCAGATGCAGTGAAATGAATGTCTGAAGGATAACGGACTGCGTGAGTGAAAAATGGTCATGGAATCATGGTTGAATGATGGAAGGAACCATGGAGAAGATAATGGTAAGAATGATGGGGAAGTTTTCCAAATGAGGTAAGTCCCAACAATATGTATGCATGTCCCCAACTTGACACTTGTCATGTTGGGAGATACTTTGGCCCACTTGTCCCCAACTTTAGAACTTAGGTTAAAATAATTATCCATACTTTATATTTTAAGAAATATTAATATAATATTCCTTTTTGGCTCAAGCTTCCTAGCTTAGCCCCCTTTCCTTAACTTAGCCCCTCCCTCTCCCTAACTAGTGGAGTTTAGTCCCCCATCTCTTTTATTGTGGTCGGTCTGCGCGCAGTGATGTATTTTATATTAAATATGAGACATGTACAAAAACAAGTGCATTGGCCTTTAACATCTAGGCTCTCCAACCTAATCAAAATATATGCATCCTAGCCTATAATAACTGGCTCACTAGCCTATAAAACATATCATATACACAAAGGCTCCCTGGCCTCCACATCGCACACACTTAAGATGTTGCGCGTGGTATCCTGGAATGTGCACACATCCTCATTTTACTGCGCAGTACCTACCCGCATTATGCCATGAAAGGTACATCCAAAAATTATATCAAAACAACTCACCAGCTTAAGTACATTTGTATTTACATTTACAATTGGGTTCAGCCTTAGGGATATTACGATCCCCTCCTCTTATTTATGCACTTCCCTCAGTGCATCATGTACCCATGTACAATTAAATTTCAAAAATCCTCAAAAATATGCGGGTATTCTGCCTGCATTGCATCCTCATGCTCCCAAGTAGCATTGATATCATTAATTAAATATGTTCATAATTAACAACAGAGTGTGCCAAGGTACACTTTGTCTCTGCAGCTCAAATAAAAGAGCTCGAATAGATATTTCTAATGGTGTAAATTGTTCGTCAAACAGAGCTTTTAATGAGAAAGATACAGCAAAAATAGTGAAGGGTAAATTATAAGACCCAACTAGCTCCATGGATCCATAACTTTTGCTCAAGACTAGGAATTGAGCATGTGAGCAGGCATTGGAAAGGTCTTAGACAGTGGAATATAATTATCCACCCAGAAAATTGATCAAGGCATTCAAATTTCCAGGAAATCAGAAGAAATAATTATTATATATATTATTGAACCAAAATGGTTCATATGCTCATGAAATTGTTGAAACAGTTAGCCTGACAAAGTTTTGTTGGCTGCACATTTTGCAGAGTTAACAACAACTAGATCAAGATCATCTTAGAGTCTAGAGTAATGGAATAGGAATAAGGGAATTACGTCCAGGAAGATGAAGTCAGAGGGATGGATGTCCATTTGAGCATTGAAGGAACAAACTCCAATGGACATGGAGAAGAAAGGGATGAAAACATGAATATGGAAGAGACCATTAAAAATTTATAGAAGGATGTTCAAAGCCAGAAAGTTGATNCCATGTCCATTGGAGTTTGTTCCTTCAATGCTCAAATGGACATGGAGAAGAAAGGGATGAAAACATGAATATGGAAGAGACCATTAAAAATTTATAGAAGGATGTTCAAAGCCAGAAAGTTGATAATGAAAGGCTTATGAGATCCAAGGAGCAGCAAGATGACTTCACATGAAGTTATTAGAGAGCTTACAGAATAGAAAATAAATTGGATAAGGAGAGTGGCTCGAGCAAGTCAAGAAATCACAGGTCTCATGATGAGAAAAGAAAAACAAGAAGTGTTAGCAGGCATCACCACCACTCCCCGAGGAATTCCAATAAGAGGTCAGATAGCAACTCAAGTCCATCCCCTTTCAGAAAGAACAAGAGGTATGGGGTGGATGAGCTACGAGGAGAAATGAACAAAATCAAACCTCCTACATTTGATGATGAGCACAAGAAGGATGGAGATGCAAAAACATGGTTGTTGGGCATGAGAAAGTATTTCCAATTGCATAATTATTCTTCTCATGCAGAGGGTAGAATTGTCATCTATCAACTCAAGGGAAAGGCATCCATGTGGTGGGATCAGCTTGTGCAGGTGCATCACATTAAAGAGAAAAGTGTTACTTGGAGGGAGTTCAAGAGGTATTTTGAGAAGAAATACTTGACTAAGAGATACTATGACAAGAAAATGAAAGAGTTATTTGAACTCAAGCTTGCGAGTATGACAATAGATGAATATGAAAGAAGGTTTTTAGAACTGTTGAAGTATGTCTCTTTCATCAAGGATGAGACAGTTAATATTCAAAGGTATTTGAGTGGATTGCCATCATTCATCAGTGATAAAATACAGTATGATGATCCAAAGACATTGAAGGAGACCATAAGGAGAGCTAAGTGCCTATATGATCAGTTGAAATCAAGACCAACTTTCCAACAAGATTGGGAAGACAAAAAGAAATTCAAGGTGGATCAAAGGAAGAAGGTGTCTAAGCCACCATTCTTTAGAAATAATCTGCAAGGACAACAAACTCCTAAAGAACCCATAATGATTGACACAGGGAGTCAAAGGCGAAGTCAACCACCTATTCAATGTTGGGGTTGTAAAGGGGATCACATGTTCAGAGATTGTCCTCACAGAAGTGAAAAAGGGAGAACTATTCACAATGTACAGCAAGCTGAAACAGTGGAGGACATGGGAAGAAAGGTACCCAGGATCTATGCAGCCCTGGAAAACAAGCAAGTAGAGTATCAGTCACATATGATTGAAGTGGAAGGTATGATCAACAACCAAACCATTGCTACTTTAATTGATTCAGGAGCTAGTCATAGTTATATAGATCCTAAGATGGCGGAAAGTTTACATTTTCCAAGAAGCAAGCATGGGAAATATTGGTTGGTGCAGTTGGCTACAGAAGCCAAAAGAAAAGTTAATGAGATGGTTAAGTCATGTCTTATGGACATGAATGGACTAAACACCAAGGCAGATTTGAACATCTTGCCTTTAGGTTCCTATGACTGTCTAATTGGGATGGACTGGTTGTACCAACGTCATGCTCTCCTAGACTATCATAACAAAGCATTTACTTGCTTGGATGAGGAAGGGAAACTAAGGAAAGTGCAGGGAATTCCCAGGGCAGTAACCATCAGAGAGATTTCAGCATTGCAGTTGAAGAAATGTTACAGAAAGGATGTCAAATATTTGCAGCTCATATGGAGGAGACACCTAAAGATAAGGTGTCAAATTTGGAAGATTATGCAGTCCTGGAAGATTTTGAAGATGTTGTCAAGGAGGTACCAGGACTACCCCCAAGGAGGGACATTGATTTCTCTATAAATCTAATGCCTGGAGCAGCTCCAGTGTCAAAGAATCCTTACAGAATGAGTACACCAGAGCTGAAGGAGTTGCAAATGCAACTTGAAGATCTTATGAAGAAGGGGTATATATGCCCAAGTGTGTCACCTTGGGGTGCCCTAGTCTTGTTTGTGAAGAAAAAAGATGGAACATTAAGATTGTGCATTGATTTCAGATAGTTGAATAAAGTGACTGTTAAGAACAAGTATCCTCTGCCAATGATTGATGATCTTTTTAATCAATTGAAGGATGCAAAGATCTTTTCAAAGATAGATCTCAGGTAAGGATTAAAGAGGATGATATCAGCAAAACCACTTTCAGGACAAGGTATGGTCATTATGAGTTCACAGTGGTGCCATTTGGATTGTCAAATGCACCAGTTGTTTTCATGTGCTTAATGAATGGTGTTTTCCGAGAATATTTAGACAAGTTTGTCATTTTCTTTTTGGATGACATTCTCATATATTCCAAGTCAGAGGAAGAGCATGAACATCATTTGAGGATGGTTTTGCAAGTATTAAGGGAGCATCAATTGTATGCCAAATTGAGCAAGTGCTCATTTTATCAGAAACAAATTCATTATTTGGGTCATATCATTTCAAAGGATGGGATAGCAGTGGATCCCGAGAATATAGAAGCCATTAGAGAATGGGCAGTGCCAAAGAATGTGACATGGGTGACATCATTCATGGGCCTTGCAAGATACTATAGGAGATTTATAGAAGGATTTTCAAATATTGCACACCCAATCACTTCCTTGCAAAA
>SNQJ01S0017242.1:154591-176684 GCA_010110895.2 Picea sitchensis
CTGGGCCACTTCCATGACTCTACTCTAGATGGCATTGACCTGTTGTTGAACTGCATGCACCTCCTGTGAATTTTTCATCTTCTCTACCGCTGAAAGTAGTTTCAACTACGCTTGCACTGTCGATGCATGTTGCTTCACCTCCTGGAGTTGTGCCTCCAATCTCCTCATCTCCGAGTCTTTCGCAAGGCACTCATAGGTCTGCACACTTTGGTTATTGAGATACTTGCATTTTGTAGCCAATTACATGATTCTTTATACTATGCTCCTAGAAGTTTCTTCTCTCTGATCTCTCACTTCTTGTGGAGTGCTCGACACTGCTTGCAGTTCTAGCTCTGATACTCTCACTTGAAGCTGCTAAATGGATTCTACGAGCTCTCCCACTTGACTCTCAACTGTATCCTCTTCCATTTGGGCCAATCCCAAAACAGAGCAAAGTGCTCTAGCCACTACCTCCTTGACCGTAGTCTGCTCTGTGAACAACTGGTCTTTTTCTCTCTGGACCTAGTCTCTATCCTCTTCAAACTTCGCTCAGAGGTCATCTTTCTCTTGCTTCGCAACTCGAAGTTTCTCTAGGGTTTCATCCTTTGCTTGCTTCAAGGCATTTGTGGCCTGTTCATTTTCTTCTTGTACTCGTCAAAGGGGAGCCTCTGTAGCATCTGCTATTCTTCGCAATTGGGTGGGTTCATCCCCCAATTCTGCACCTTTTGATGACGATGGAACAATGGACATTGCATGGCTCGAATAGAGGGCTTAATATACCCCTTTTAGCTTTGCCTCAATCCTATCATACATTGTTTCCTTATTGGGTTCATTTCGTTGAAAAATATGCTTCGAAGTGTCTGCTACAGTTGCGATGATGAGGTCAATGTCATCCACCGTGAGCACAGTCTGCAACTGTGGTTTGTTGGCTTGTGACTTCTTCTGTGCTAAAGGTTTCTTCGGAGAAACCATTCTTTTGTTTGATGTCTCGGCTTCCATAAGGGGATCCTTAGGCGGTGTCACTTCACTCTTTTCCTTATTTTCTTCTTCCCCTTCCTCTTCTTGGTTTAGTTCATCATTTCCTCCTCCTCCAGGTGAATTAGATGCAGTTTCCTCCGATGCAATGTTTATTTCCTGCACCTCTTCCTTCTTCGTCTTCTTCTTGGTGCTGCTCGGTCCATCATATTCTTCTCAGGTGACCACAGGAATTCCGATGATATCGGGGTTGGAGAGCTCTGTCTATTCGACTGGTACAAGGAATTCAGCTGACCATTCCTTGGTTATATCCTCCATGTCTTCATGGGTTAATTTGTAATATGACTGCAACTCCTCCTTGCTTTCATCTCTACATGCAATGATGTAAATGAAGTGCATGTCTGCGTGAAACTTCGCTATTGGTCTGTAAGTATGCAAGGTATTAAAATTCATTCGGGGGAATGACTCAATGGATCGTGTGAGCTGTAAGTAGTACATGTGGAAGACAACGTTCGATGACCACTTCTTCGTCATATCACTTGAATACCACAAGGTGGTGAACCTCGTAGCCAATGGTTCAGACGGATCGACTTTAGGGAAGGTCACTCCCTCCAGCATCTCCCAAGCGACAAAGGCAACAAGAATCAACAACCAGCTGAAGTGAAACTCGTAGCCCTGGTCCTGCACTTCGCGACAATCTTTCTCCAACTGGTTGACGAGGTAGCTCGCCCAGTTCATCTGCATCCATTCAACGCACTTTCCTGCAAGGTCGACGATGAACCCCGTGACTTGCATTAGTCTGTTCTTCCTGACGATCTTACCAGCGATCAACTGGAAAGCTAGGGGCACTGCGCCATCTTGGATGGAGGATACCTTGTAGCCCTGCTTCCCCTTCTCCACATCACCGTAGGTGTCCTTAATTCGCTACGCTAGGGTGCGATTTGCAACCTTCCTTGGGTAGAATTTATGAGGGTCTGGTCCTTGCATGCTTAATCCAATGATCTTGTGGATCAACGTCAGATCCATAGTCACGTGCCTATCTAACCATAGATAACCTCCATGGTAGCATGAGAGGAGGAGTTTAACACACGTGTTAACCTCCTGATGTCTGCCGAAGTGGGGTATATTCATGACGTTGAGGATGGTGGACCTCACGATCTCCTTAGTCCATGGTTGGGGGACTATCTTCAACTTCTTCCCCATTGTCATTGTCAAGTACTTATGCAGTGTGAGCAACGCATAATTCTTCCTATCTCCTAGGTTAAAGTCGTTGATCCTAAGGTCAGGGATTAGTCCTGGCTATGTTCCCACTGCATGTATGCCCTTTGGGAGGTACACAGTGGTGAGGGTGTACTCAAAATATCTTAGAACATTGTCACAAATAACAATGCCATCCAGAGGCAGGATGTAGTCAGGCAAGACCGATGGGATGAGCTTCACATTCACCAGGTCGTCGCGGTGCTTTCTTCTTTTCTCTGTCGCAGTTCAGGATGGCTTAGATCAACTAGATCATCGTGCAGTCGAGGGGGATTCTTACAATCCTCCCGTCGACGAGGCCTGTACTCCTGCGGACATGACCTTCTCAGCCATAAGGTTGATCTAGATTTCTTCTACGAACTTCTCTATTGCGCTACATTCGTTTGACATACACACTCGTGGTCAATTTCTCAGTTAGGCGAACGGATGCTCAAGGTAAGCAAAACAGGTGGTGAGGTCTCAAAAGCACAACGTGGTGGTAATCAGTTCTTTGTGGGCTTACATAATCACAATTTTCAAAAGTGTCCTCGGTGACATAGTCGATATTTCTGGAAATATGGCGATATTTCTGGAAATAACTGCGTTTCTAGCTGTTCTAGAGTGTCGTTTTAATGACCGGGACGCCTCCAATGGTCATATTTCTTTGTCATGGTGAAGTGCCAGTCTGTGTTGTTCTGCTATTCTGGCGAGGTTCAAGTTCTGCAAGCCTGCTTTCTTCGAAGTCTTCTCTGGAACCTCGTGCAAGTTTTCTAGCTTTGCTTTCTTTTTGCCGAGCTTTCTTGCTTTCTTTCCTATGATTTGAGTCACTGGATCCCTCTTTCCATTTTTATTCTTATCTGCTCTTAGCATAGTAACTTCGCACTGCTGAGGGTCCTTCACAGGGTTTAATTGTAATACCTCTTCTCTTATTACTTCAGGGGTTGGTGCTCTTCTCTCGTGCACGGATATGTTCTTCAAACCTTCTTATGTTCTTTCAACATCAATAGCTAGTTCTCTAGATCTTAGTTTCTTCGAATTGGCCTCTTGTTCTTCTATTAAGAGAACTATTCTCCTAGCCGTGAAATCCCTTAATTCTTGATTTTTTTGTTCTATAGCTTCCTCTTCTTCTTTCCTTCGGATCTGATCTTTCTCAATCCAGGTCCTTCCTAACAAAAGTGTAAAAGGAGTGTTGTTATCAACAAACTTAACGACCTCAAATTATTCTTCCGTCGATGCTCCATGAGAAACCATAGGTACATGATTAAGTCTTCCACATAGGGTTATCATATTTCCTTTAAACAATCCTATTCCTCCCAATGAAGGAATCATAACAGGCTTTCCAAAAATTTACAAAGTACTTTCTATCATGATATTCACCCGTGTTTCCTTATCCAGAACACAGTCTATGTCAAAGTCTCATATTCTTATTTCTATGCACTCCTTCTCTTTTAAGATCTCTGGTAAACTAATGTCTCTGTGATTACTCATGGTTTCCTTCATTTGCAATAATATAGTCTCTCATTCTTTCTGGTGTTCTATCATATCCTTAGTCTCTTGACCTTATTCATGGTTTTCTTGTCTCATATTCATCTTTTCAACTTTAGCAATCATTCTAGGACAATCCAAAAACTCGTGACCAATAGCTTTACAACAAAGACAAATAGGACCTGTACTAGGGAATTCCTTAGCAAGATGTCCCAGTCTTATGAAACTATAAAAAAGAGTCAATCCTCTCTTTCTCTTAAATGATCCCCAACCTTTCCTGTACTGCGCACTAGGATCACAGTGATGAATCTGCAAAAGATTCTTTCTACAATCCTGCATCCACTTGTTAGTCCAAAAGTTTTTTTTATGCATAGGAATAACATATCTTTCATTATTTCTATCAGATTTATTCATATCAAATCTTATTTCTTCTAACTGTGTCTCTAGTTTTCGGACTAGGACAAAATCTATCAAACATACCTAGATCCATTATTTTGGAAACAAAATTTCCACTTATCTTACTTTTACTAGAGCACAAGCCTTTCAAGATCTTACCTCTTTTCTTGGATCAATTCCTTCTTAGCAAGAGATTCCATGATTCAATGTAGAATATTCTTTTCAACAACAAATATACGCACATAACTTTCTATTTTCTTGATTTCTGACAATCTGCGGTTTTGCATCGAACAACAAACCATTTGTTGGAAATGAGGAAGAACAGTTCAACCCCTTCAACAAGCACCAACAAGGCCAACTCTGCATTGCTTTTGAAAACACTTGCAAAGCGAGGATGAAGTCTCACGAGTAGTGAGAAGGGTTGCAAGACTCAATTATGCGCAACCTAGGCTGGGACAGTCTGTGATCACAATACTTAACATAGCACTTAGCCAATGAATATGCATTAGTATGCTCCTTTATTCCTTCCTTGGAGTTAAAACCCTAATCTAGATCAACGCAATATTAACCAAGATCTAAGCATATCTAATCATTCAGCACATATCATTAAAGTAGATCCTAACATTCATTCACATCATAAAACACTAAGGATCAACTGGATCTCTCATACATCTAGATTAAGCAATTAAATTACATAAACAACATGAACACCATGGCTTCGGCACATCGTCCCCGGGATATCGTAGTTTCACTCGGTGTGGGGGAACTCGCCCGCAATCTTCTTCTCTTCTTATTATTTTTCTTCGATCTTCTTACATGCACAGAGCCACAAATCCTCATTCTGTATAGGACAGGAGATCTGCGTGTATCTTGCCAGATCCTCCTTCCCGAAATCGGTTCAAGGCACATAGCCAACTCTTTAATAGCACAAAGCCTTACTTTAGATAGCCATATTGCATAAAGAAAATTCCAATATCTTGCACTAAGCCAAGCATACTATGCACATAGCCAATACCGAATCTGGATCTCTTTCTCACATCACTTATCTACTTATTTATACATTGAAAAAGTGGCCTAAACATGGGTAAGACCCATCTGTCGACATCCCATACCCATTACAAAACCCAAAAACCCAAAAGCGCCTTAAAATGGCCGAGATCAAAAGTGATATACGCCGCTGGGTGCCTCCATATTAGACCAACTTGTCCGAAGTCCCAAAAAGTGGTAAAACACGACCAACGTTTCCTCTAAACTTGGTCAAGGTACAACACATATAAATCTCCAAGATATTGCAGAATAGCTCTGAATCACAAAATTTTCACGTCACGATCAGGCAATTTGCAAATGATCCGGTCGAATTTACTCTTGGCATAATGATGATCTTCCCTACAAATTGTCTATATTTAGTAAGCGATCACAGCTCAAGAATCTGATTAGCTTCACGAGCTTCATTCTACACCTAGCTGGGCACTCGAGGTTTAACAAACCTATGGTAGGTCCAAACTTTCTTTTTTGGGATGGTATGAAATGAGGGCCGTTCTCAATTTTGTGGCGAGAATCTTTGATGTTTATCAACACAATAGGAGAAGCAGTCAAAGCTCTGATGCACTGGCAGCTTCCAATTCCACCTTCTATTTGAAGGGATATCTCTAGTTCATTTTTTGGCTTACGGATCACGTGATAAGTCGGTCTTCATCATGGTGGTAGTTGATCATATTTAAGTATGCTCATTTTGTTCTATTCCAAGCTTGCATTTCTTGCTTACTCCAATGTGAGCTCAACTTTTCATGGATGTCTTCCAGAAGCTTCATGGCATGCCTCATTCTATAGTTTATGATCGAGATCCCGCTTTCCTTTGGCAAATTTTGGAAAGTGTTAGGGATCTGAGGGCACCCAATTGCATCTCAGCATTACCTATCATCCATCTTGATGTAATTGGATTGAATTTTCAACACATGTTTGAAACATATTTGAGTGTTTCATCTAAAATAAAAGCGTGAAATTAAGAGTCGATAGTTGCCACTAATTTGAATGGTGGTACAACACTTGCATTGCCATACAACTACTCATGAATCCTTCCTAAAGTAGTATATGGGAAAAATCCACCTTCGGTTCTCTCATACATGCTAGGCGTCTCAAAGGTTCAAGTTGACCAAATCTTACATTTTGTGAGGGCTATTCTTTGTACCCTCAAAGAAGGAATTTGGTCATGGATCATAATTGCATGAAAAGCGACAAACAAATCAAGGTCACTTCCTGAACGTCAATTTTTTGAAGGAGACCATGTGTTTCTTGGGCTACAACCTTATAAGCATGCTTCACTCAAAGATGAACATTGTCACAAAATGGTTACTAGGAATTTTATGGCCTTTATACAGTTCTCAAGTGCATGGGACAAGTGGCCTATAAATTATCTTTTCCCATTTATTCTAAGATCCATCTTGTTTTTATGTCTCCTGATTAAAGATGTGATTGGAACTAAGTGCCAAACTCAAAATAACCAACCTTCTGAGTTGGATGAAGAAGAGGCTCCATCGTTTGCATCCACAAAATTTGTCTTGGACGATGTGAGCATCGTCTCATGTTCTGCAACATCAAAGGAAGTGTTGATGCGATGGAAATATATAACTCCAATTAGCCACCTAGGGCCAGCGCTACCGTGCATCAATTTGCTCATCTCAAGCCTTAAGGACAAGGTTGTTTTTTAAGGGGGAGGTCATGTTAAGGTCCTAACCTCCTAACCCCTCCCACATAGGTAGAATAATATATTTTTTCATGTAATAAAGGCCAATAATGGGAAAGAATAATTCAAATGTAAAAAAGACCTAATAAAATCTTAGCCTAGAAGATCTTCCTCTAGATTTTACTTTTGGTAGATGAATTTAGTATAAATGAGTTGAGGGTATGAAGTTTTGTATTGGATATTATTGTAATAGAGCTCTGCTTTGTTGGAGGTTTCCCCTCGAATAGACAAGTGAACATTTATTGATATCATTAATAGGTGCTCTTTCTAAAATTGTTATTCTGGTATTGTTGTAGTTATAATCTTGTTGTTCCATAATTGCTTGCTAAATATTTATGTTTTCCATACTATATTACATGATATTACAAAGGGAAGGTGTAGGTCATGTTGAATGTGATTAAAATGAAAATTCTAGGAAGTGGAGGAAGTATCACCTTTGAGGTGCAAAGGTTGGTCAGATGAGGGAAATCCTCTAGGGACATTTAGTTTGGCTAAGAGTTGGCTTGCAAAGGATTCAAGCTAGATTTCCATGTGCATAGAGAGTTCCTTCACGATGTCTTGTTTCGGGGCTTCCATTTTGGCATCTATGGTGGAATTCATGGAAGGGAATTGATGGTGGAAATATTGGCATTGATTTTCCACAATTCCTTTTGGTTCATAGAGCGATCAAATGACAAGGTATTGAAATTGTGGCCTAAGTTATTAAGTCTTGGTGTGGACCATGGTGAAAGGAGAGCACACGAAGGGGGCATGTGGGTCTGCACAGAAAATGGGTTACTAGAGAAGGGTTTCACGATGATCAGGGTGTGTTGGGGTCCTATAATCATAGGTAACAGTTCTTAGGCTACTAGTTTAGCGTTTTTCTCTCATGAAGTAGAAGACATGCAGTTGGTTGATTCCATTTCCCATCCATTAGCTAGATCCTTCACATCACCCTACTACATCCTTCATCCCCCTCTGCACCACTCACTCCCTTATCCATTTATCCCATTGACTACATCTCACCCACCACTCATCCCCGCATAAACAAACTTAGGATGATAAAATATTTAGTTAGTTTAATAAGGTAATTTATTATAAATAAAGGATTAGATTAATTAAATAATGTTAGTAGTTAGTAAAATAGGTTAATAAATTTAGTGTAATTAGAGTAGTGTTAAACATTAAAATAAAACAGCATTAAACATTAATTAATATAAAACCCATTTAATAAAAACATATACTAATCAAATATATAAATAAAACAAATTAAAAAAAAAAAAAAAAAAATCTGTGCATGGCTAGCCTAAGGCCACGCTCCAAGACAAATCAAACATTAGGAGGAGATCCTCTTTGGAGTCTTGGAGGATAGATCCTTGAATGAAGTGGTTTGTGAGAAAGTTTACCCCTGTCGATTTCCTCCTCAGCCTGGGAAATTTCAGGGTGATAACATAATGACGACCATACTATGGAACTTTCTCTAGTAGTGCACTTCAAGTTCGAGATCTGATCACTGATGGTGGATGGTGACCCAGGACATGGAAAGGATGAAATGTTACTTTGGTGACTCCGATAAGAAACTCCTTGAGTGCCAAATCAAAGACTCCTTTGGAGGAAGAACTTGAATCATGACCAAGAAGCCTAGAAAGATGGGGTACTCAAAGGCTCAAGTTGTATTCATGACATTATTTGCTTCATCTGTAATTACTTCCTCTCTTATCATGATCCTGGTCCATGGTATATTGTTGAAATTCATAATGATGAGTTAAAACTTGAAGAGCCTCAACGGATTGAGCCCATTCCCATATCTTTAGTACACACTCAAATACTATGCCTTGATAGAGATAAGCCTTCTGCTTTATTTCCTACAAATGTAAAAATCTCTGATACATATGTAAAAATTCCAGATTCATTGGTTAAAATTCCAGCTTGTTATAATCCCCTTTCTTTACCTCCTATATATGCAAAGGTCCCAGATAGATAGAAACCTCTAGTTTTACCTTCCATTCTCCATGAATTCCCTACCAATTACACCAATAATATACCCAGGTTTGATGGAGAAAATGTAGAGATCCTTTGTGAGAAAAACACATCCAGATTTTTGAAGATTTCCTTGACCTTTTATGAGGTTGAAGATGATGATGTATATATAAGGATGGTTTCCCTATCCTTGCAAGGTAAGAGATTAAATGGTTTAAAATATTCGGAGTTCTGAAGCATTAGCGAATTTCCATCAGTTCATCGCAGTTTTCTAGATAGATGGGTGATCATAGGAAATATTTTCCTTATCCTAGAAGAGTAAGAGCACTTGAAAAGATAGCCGGGGAGACAATGCAATAGTTCTCAGCAATTTCAATAAAAGTGTATGTTCAATACACATGGTGTAAGACCACCTCTGAGGTTTGCAAGCTCAGAATTTATTACCCCATATGCACTTTGATCTAGAAAGACATTGAAATAAAGAAAGAGAACCTTTACTGACTATAGAAATGAAAAAGTTGGAGTTGATGTGGAAGATAACCTGTTGAACAAAAAGGAAAATTTAAAAGCATTGATGAAAGACAAATAGAAAAAGAACATTTGGTATCTTCAAAAACGAAACTAGATATTAAGCCAACCCTTGATCCAGCGAGATGATCTTGAGCAAGCGAGATGATCTGAGGAAGGATTAGTAGAAAAGAGATGAGTTGTTTTCAAAATACTATGCCAATAGTTCAAGAAACAAACAAGGATCCAATGTCCCCGAGCATACTCTGTTCACCCATGGTACCATGGTTTGGATAAGGATTCTTTCATGTATTCAATTCACCATGTAGTCAAAGGTTGAAGCTCCATCTCAGCTTGTAGAGGAACAACAAGTTGATATGATGTGCATGTTCAATGACATTTCATCCTGGATAATCTACCCAGTGTAAGTCAAATGTGTGATCATAGGGATGAGAATAAGATGTTGTTTGTTCAGAGAAACCAACATCATGTTGTTGGTAGGAAGAAGATCATTTACAAATCGGATATGACAATCAACCTTTGCACAACAATCATGACAGCGATGTAAGGAAAATCTGAGAAAAGTTTAGAAGGAAAGGGAAAAATATTTTCCCTTATGTTTCTCTTTTCAATTTTTGAGAAAATTGTAAGCAAGTTGTCAATAGTAGGGAGGGAGAATGTTCTGTTTAATTAGTTGAAGATTCCATTGTTGATATGAAGGTTGTTCTAAACCCATAATTGTAGCCCTTCAGCCTACTTTGATTTTTCAAATTCAGTTAAGCTGTCAAAACTGCAGGACAAATTAGAGTTAATCCAAAATAGTTGTGTACCATTAAGCTTTAATTCATTCAGTTTTTGAAAAATAATCTTGAGTATATGCCAAAGGATAAACACAGAACATCAAGAAGTTCCGATGGAACCAAATTCAGTCATTTAAATTTCTACAAGATTCGATATTCGATGTGTTGGATGACTTGTGTTATTAGAAAGTTATTTTCCATCATCTGACTATGGGATGAAAGATATTCTCAATCTAGGCATGATAGAGGAAATAGGAATCGCTTCATTTGTCTTTTGCTTGAAGTCTCATTACAAATCCCATCAGAAAATTTGCAACCATATCAAAAATTTTTGAGGATCTAGAATATAGCATAGATACAATGCTAGATCATGTTGTTGACTTGTTAAATTTAAAAATCAAGGAACAGTTCAATTCTACCTTGATCCTATAGTTGTCTACATGGAGGAGCTATTGTTTGCAGAATTCCCATTGATTCCCAAAATTTACAGGTCTTCACATTGAACATTGTGTTGTGAGAAGATCGGGATAAGGAAAGCAATTCTGATGTATGCAAGTTCCTATTTCTAATATTGATTAGAAAACATTGAAAATGATCATTAAGTGGTTAGCGATTGGTTGCGTTGGTATTATTGTATCATTTAGAACAAAAGAATTATTAGTAGTGTAGGGTAGCTAATTTGTTTGGAATAATAAGCTAGGTCATTTGAGCATCTTTTAGGTATTATATGGTTTCCAATAGAGTTTGTAGTTGATAGTATCCAGTTCAATGTTTAGTCAAATTTGAGCCAGTTCAGTCGTAGTTCTGATGACTCCTGGCCCAATGAATAAAGCTTCAGTCTACATGTTTAGAATCTGAGATATGACACCTCCTACGAGACTTCCATCCCGAGTGGAGCCTACGTTAGGAGTCCTATAATCACCAAATGCTCAATTCTTAGATTGATGATTTAGCATTACTCCGTGATGAAACATCTACATGGATTTGATTCCATTTCCCCTCCACCCCATTTCCATTTGATCCTTCACATCACCCCTCTTTGCATCCTTCATCACCTACACCCTCACTCATACCCATTTGTCCCATTGAATACATCTCACTTGCCACTCATCCCTGCATAAACAAACTTAGATAATAAAATATAAGTTAGTTTAATAAATATGAGTGATTATAAATATAAAGTTAGATTAATTAATAATGTTAGTAGTTAGTAAATATGTTAATAAAGTTAATGTAATTAGGTTAATTTAGTGTTAAACATTAAAATAAAACAGCATTAAACATTAATTAATATAAAACCATCTAATAAAAACATATATATTAATAAAACATATAAATAAACAAAACAAAAGAAAAAACAAATCCTATTAGCATAGCTATCCCTGAACCCACACATAAGACAAATATAAACTGGGAGAGATCCTCTTTTTGGAGTCTTGGAGGCTATATCCTTGACTTAGAGTGATTTGTGGTTACCTCAATTTCTTCTCATCTGGAAATTACATGGTGATACTTGAGGGTGAAAAGGGAATCGATGGGATGGAGTCCCAAAATGAGAGTCAGAGGTCGGAACCACGAGGGAAAAAAGGTTGAAAAATGATAGAACATCTGTATGGTCGAGTGAAAAGAGAGATCCTGATAGGATTAAGTCTACTCCAAATGAAGTGCAGGAGCAGAGCCTAAAATCAATCTGAATAATCACAGAGTGGTGAAATGCTTGGAGATTCTTAGGGAAAAGAAATGTGTAGTAATTTTTAGCCATAATGGAAGGAAATGAGTTGCGACAATGAATCTTGTCATTTCTATTATGTTTCATCCCAAGGGTTAGGGTGTTAGGGGTTGGGCATAAAGGTTTTCCTATACTGGCTCCTACGATGCTGTGAAGGGTCAAACAATGATACCAGAGACACAATTTCTCAGGGAACCAACTAAGGAGAAGAAATGGGAATATCACTTAAATTACCAGCGAAACAACACAATATAGAGAACAACACACCAAAATGATACTTTTATTGAAATGGGAGCAATGTTTACTTGTCTCTTTGAGGGGGAAAACTCTATAAGAATAAATATCTATTACAATAATTATCCAAGACCAAGGAGCTTCTCATGCCACCAAATCTATTTATACTAAATCTATCTGCCAGAATAACAATCTAGAGGGAGACATTTCTAGAAGCAAAAGCTTCTAATTAGGCAGCCTTCTTACATTTGACTTATTCTCCTTATTGCTAGAGCCTTATTTTATTAATATTGATCTTTATTACATGGAAATATATGTGTCTACCTATGTGAGGGGTTAGGGAGGTTAGGTCCCTATTATGTATCACCATCCTATAACCATAATTTCGTATATTGAGCCTCCATTATTTTATTTTTTTTTCTAGAAGTATGTACTTTCTTTTTGTCTCATATTAACTTTACTTCAATTTTTTGTTCCTCACTCATATATCATATACCTTCATTATTGTAGAGTAAAATCAGGGCTTCATTTACTTCTCTTAGAACCATATCATCTCTCATATTTTTGTCTCTTGGATGTTTGGTGGCTAAAATGTTTTTGCTTCTTTTATGTTTTGGTGAAATTGTATGGGAGAAAATTTTCTTAAGCTGCCATTATAAGGTTTCCAACAACTTTGATTTTCCCTACAACTCCTCCTTTCCAACCATTATGCATTTAATTTAAAGGGGATAGAAAGTTTCTCTAATGCAGGTGCCACTTACAACACAATAGGAATGTGATCAAAATCCCCTCCTAAGGTGATCCATTATTCAATTCAAATGAATTCATCAAGGAAGGCTTCCAATAATAAGAATTGATCGATCCTCTAGGAAATTATGGCTTCTCCCACTCTCTTTTTTCTCCAGGTAGGGGAAATTTTATCCATTTCAATGTATAAAATACTATATTATTCCAATTTTACAAGAAAATACCTTGAGAGATAGTCCAATTGTATATCCTGGACCCAAAATTTTGATGCTTCTAAGGTGAAATTCAAGTCTCCCCCTAATCCATTTTGAATAGAATCCATTATGAAGAATTTGTCCTAATATTCCACCCTATCCATGTAAGGACTATAAGAATTCAAAACTACGATATCTTTCCCCAAATCCAAGGAGAAAATGGAGGTCCCTAATCCTATAGGAAAGGCCCAAGAATTAGTAAGGGTAAACCGCATTTTCCACCCATATATACCCCCCCTCGATCTCTGGCCAGCATCTACCAAAGAGCTTTTTGTACAGAACTTATAGATTATGCTTCATAGGTTCCAAGGGATTTGAACCATGAAAATCCTTCCCATCTTGATCAAATCCTTCATGGAATTTACCAACATCCAATACCTCTTCATTTCCAAGAATAAGATTGAGGGGACGAGGGGTGAGTTTTTTAATTCCAGATAGGCTAGTCCAAAAATCATTCAAAGATTCTAGACCTTTGGTTTCAACCTCACTTCCCCAAGACCTAAAAATAAAATTTTCTATAGAATTACTTTTAGTCATAAAATGTGAGTTTGATATATCTTACAATTTTGTCTTGGTCTCCTTGTTTTCAATAATCAACTCTAGAGTTGGTTCCTTGTGCTAGACTGGATTTGAGGTCTACAATTTTTCTTCTAGAGGCCAAATTCAATGATTTTCCTAGGTTGCATGGACCCCCACATAATCCTTCATACTTGGAATTTGGATTTTTTCTTATTCAACCATCCTCCAAACCTCTTGGTTCTTTAACTTGGTGTTGTATCTTTTGGAAGCCCAAATAATTACAATTTGCAACCAAGTTCCCATAGTAGTGGAAATTCACACAACTGAAGGGTACTCCTTCATAGTCCTAGGATTAATTTTGAAAGATCAGCACCCTTGGATGTCCATTGTCTTCCGACAAATGTTACAACCCCAGCCCTACAAAGGAATTCAGAAATGATAATATCATATTTCAAGATAGGTTAAGCCTACTTCATAATATATGCCTAAAGCATTGCCAATTTACTCGAAAAAATTCTTGAACCACAATATCAAAGGTAGCCTTGGAATTCAAACCCACATTGATATAATATCCACATTGTCAACTGGGCATCAAACTCTACATGTAATTTATTTAAGAACATGGATTGCAAGCCCCATTTCCACCACTTGTGCAATTGTTTCTCCACTTCTTCTATAATCCTAAACACCCATACCAACCAGATTTTTATCAATATCATGGTTCATGTGGAACACCCCATAGATGGTTCAAATTTGAGATTTTTCTAATCCTTCAACTCCTTATTTCTCATCCTTTTTCTACGAAATTGACCTACCAATGCTCGGTGCCCCATATCCATTATATCATTTAGTTTGTTTTTTCCTCCTAAGCTTAGGATGATAGTATGTAAATCCTCTTTAATACAATTGTTCCTCTTAGGTTTCCTCTAACCCTCCCAATAATGTAACCATACAACCTCAAAATTAGAGGATGGGACTTCACTCATAAGCGCCCAATCCAATGTTTCACGAACAAAAATCGAATAAGAGAAACTATCCTTTCTTCTGAATACACAATTGCATTGGATTTTGAACTGGTTATAGTCCTCAATCAAAGGGATTGTAGAAACATACCTTGAATTCATTACCCCCCATCCTCTTTTGACCAAGAGTTTAAGGAATGCATATTTGCAGTATTAGATTCAAAATTCTTTGTGTGAGGTGAACCACTCATGCATTGATGATCCTCGATAGGACTAATGAAAGGTCTCATCACCCCTCCTCCACATGGCCCAAGCATATGAAACCTTGATCATTCAAGTCCAATTCTACCTTACCTAAAATTCCTATGGTATCCTCCTCCAATGGGTGATATCCAAACTAATAAATCCTACCAGAATCCAATGTGTCTCTCAATCTATCTATCCCCAGACTAGAACAAATTTGTTGTCCTTATGTTGGGTCTTTATAATAGTCAAGGTCATCCTCCTCTAAACCCATTCTCCAATCCACATTGTCCCTTCTTGACACCATTAAGACTAAAAATCATCGTGGATCAACCCTACATACCACCTATGGAAACCCTACTCCTACAGAAACCCTTCTTCCTCCATTGATTTATTTCATTGAACCAAGGTTGGAACTTATGATAGTAGATCTAAGTAAATATAACTTAGGATCAAATATTAATACATATTTTCTCTCACAATGGCTAATAGTGTACTTCTCTCTCACATCCTATCATTTATCTACTAAGACTAAGATTTATGATTAATATAATTATAAATATGGTCATGTTTATGATATTATTATTTCTCATTGTAGTCCATAGTAGTGGTAGGTTATTTTTCAATAATAACCTATTTATTCCCTCGACAATATATTAGCCTTTGGTCCCAATCTCAATTCCTTCATGGACAATGGCTCTAGATTACACAATGTGAATGGTCATCTATAGGATGTGGTATAGTGTGATGAAGAGATAATCCCCTCATCTACAAAGAGTGCCACCGACATGAATAAGTCATCAATAAGGCTCATATAGAGTGTTCAAAAAATAAAGAAGCCCCCATTTCCTATGTTGACTAAAAAAGTCATTGAGGATGATATTTCCTCTCTTATTATTCTCTATGTTATTCCTTCTCCTTTTTACAAGTTACACTTATTGATTTTTCTGATCTTGACACCTAGATACTTTGTTATCTAGTGATTTTCCTTCTTTTCCATGAATCAAATTAGCAACTCACAAAGAAAAATACACACTTGCTAGAATAATCAACTCAAATAAATAGTAGAAGTAATACATGAGCAAAATCTCATACACAAATACAAAATATATTATGCTCATTAACTAAACATCATTCAAATAACTTCCAAGATTACAAGGATCCCTTATTGGGAAAATGGCCCTGGCACTAAGAAATACAAAAATTTAGACAACACTTGCAAATCCTATAAACTCTTGATCTTTTGTAAAACCTCATATTTTCATGTTTCTAGGATGTGCACACCTTTAATTGAGAAAACATGCATATCTGATGATTGTCTCCACTGAAACCTATGTACACACACTCAAAGACTGTACAACAAACTCCATATAGAACGACTATGTTATTGTGGCTCCAATATCCAAAAACCCAATTATGATTTCCTCTATTCTCTCTTCTCTGACACATGGTAATCTCTAGATGGAGTCCTTCTCCACCTATCAATACCTTGAATCTGATCCCTTTGTGATATGACCCCTCTATATATCAAAATTCTCTCCTCATGCACTTTTCCATGCTTTTATAATCGAGGTTATGGCCCATTACAAACCACATAATCTCTAAAGTGATCAGTGGTTGAGATTAAATCTCCCTCACTTGATATCAATGGCTAATATTTAATTCAATAATGCTAATTAATTTAGCATTTCACTAAATAATGAACTAATTAATAAAATCACTTTGCTTTAATAATTCCTTTAATTAAATGAAATTACCAATATATAGAAGGATTTGGATGACTTCCATGCATCTAGACACTTGGAACTATTCTTGGAGTACATGTTGATGCTGAAACATCCTTGCTCCCTCTTAGTGAGGAAGGGTATTCTACTCCACTCCCGGTTTGTCCATAGAAGAACACAAATTTCCTTTAACTGGGGGTTGATCAAAATCTCTGTAACATGATCATCATGTAAACATATTGAGATCCTTGACTACTCCCTTTGGATTTTTTTGTATTGGATGAATTGTCACATGATCTCAATATGCTTGGATGCATCATGGAACACTGGATTCTCTGTCAGTTTTTTGCAACTTTGATTATCATAGTATATCATCATGGGATCCAATTCCTAATCAAATAAACTATAAACAATTTGTGAAGACAAATGGCTTCACATCTAGCCATAATCATTGCCATATAATATACCTTTGTTGAATTGAGTGCTACATAAGTCTTCTTCCTACTTAACCATGTAATCATTGTCTATTCCAAGATGAAGAAACACCCCATGGTGCTCTTTCTTTCTACTGCACTCATTTCCTAATTTGAGTTTGAATATCCCTACAACCTCACTCCACCACCTCCAAGATACCTCAATCCATCTTGCACATGCACCTCTCAATTACTTGAGCACATACTTCATTGTTATCCAATGCCTGCCCTTGGATCACTAGATTGACAAAGTGTTTACAAACAAAACATATATCTATCCTAGTGTTGACAAAATACATCAAGGACCTTATCATATGCATGTATATCTTGCAGGATCCACCAATTCTGAGTCTGAAGTGACAACCTTCTTTTGGTTGGTAACCATGGGTGTAGCCATCAGTCTATAGTGTTACATCTTGAATCTCCTCAAGATATCCATTTTGTACTTCCCTTAGTGAGGAGATCTCTCTGATATATGCCATAAATACAACCTAAAATTAGTGCATCAAGCTAGTATACTTCATCTCAAACTTTGTATGGGGGTGGTTGCACCCTTCTATAAGCTTCCTGCTTGCTTGAAACTCGTCATCCATGTACAACACCAAAATGAGTGAATCAGACCCAACAAGTATGGAGTACAAGTTAGGATCTTCCTCACTCTTAGTAAATCCCATACTCTACAAGTATCATGATAAAAGAATACCACACCTTGGGTGCTTGTTTGAGTCCATATAAATATTTCTTAATCCTGCACACATGAGAATCCCTCCAATGTACCTGAAATACGGTTTCTCTATATAAACTTCCTCCTCAATGATCCAGATTGAGGGAAATCTTCATCCATCTGGTGAATCTTCTACCTCATAATTGAAGTAATAGAAATAATAGCTTGAATAGAAGCATACCTTTAACATTTGGAAAATTCCTCCTTGAAAGTCCACACTTCCCACTCTCTCTAGAATCTCTCATGTAATGTCCCCCAACCACCTAGGCTGGGACCCAGCGTCACACAAACTCTCACAACTTTAGGTCTGATACCTCAAGTAACATCCATGACTTACTATTGAACAATGTTACCTCAAGAAAATTAGTCTTGCTTGATTAACATTAGGGCCAAACTAAACACTTGAGAAATCATTATAGCTTAAAGCTGGTTCACTTTGCCACTCCTTCACGATTTGTATATTATAACAACAAAAGTACACAAAATAAATTTGTACGCACCAACATGCTGATCACACCAACAATATTGTTCATATAACCCACTCTGAACGTGTGAACAGTACCATAGGCATACTAATATGGAACACTAGAATACCACTGTGTTCATAACCATATCGACTCCCCTAGTAGGTCCTACTTTCCTTGCATGCACAAACTACTTTCCCATGCACATAGTGAATCCATTCAATTGTGCAAACAAACCACTTTCCGCGCTCACAATACTCCTAGCCTCACTCAGGGAGTTCTTTACCATTAACCATGATTATCTTAACAAAAATTACTTATCATCTAACATACACAACATCTACAACTACTAAACTGAAAATACACATTTCACTTACATGAATAAACAACATTAAACACAATAACAACCATTATTCACATGCATTATCATACAAGAGATATACCATAACCAATACAAGTAATGAACACACGGTAAATACACAAGTACATAATAACACTTATCTTTCGGAAAATTCACCAACTAAGCACATGAATCGGGTCTCCTCCGACCATAGACTCTGTGCTCATAATCTTTGACAATAGGTCACTAATATGGGGCTCAAACTCCACCAGGGGTAAAAGGATTTCTAGTGCCAATCTATGGTCTAACAATCAACAAAATTTCTCAATTCAAGGTGCCCTATTGTTGCAGCTAGTCTCTGACCTCTTGTTCCCCATGCATGTCCCACCTAGGGATTGTGCCTTCTCCTCTTGAAAAATCAGCCGGTGCCCACTTCCCTTGAGGGGCTTCCAGCAATATGGATGATAAATATCCTTAATAGCTGCAACCCTAATGCCTAATACACCCATGGACAGATTTCGAGAGAATTCTCACTGGAAAGAATGCTCAGACCTGCAAGCCCACCTCTTGAGAAACCCCACTGAATTTTTCCCAAACGCAGGGGACATACCGAGCAAATACGATGCTTCTCAAACCCAGACTCCTTTGTAGAGGAAAAATTCCCTAAATCCAGAGAGAATAATGGAGGCCCCCAAAGGAAATACAATACAGGCCAACAATATAAGTTACATGCTCTTCAAATGGACATGTCACCTTGGAGCTCATCTTTACCCACTTGGTGACTTGTTCCCATACCTTACAAACTTAGGATAAATAATATATCTATAAGTTACGCTTTTTAGAAATATTATTAAATATTCCCCTTTCCTTTTTGATGGAGTTGACCCCCATCTCTTTTCACATGAGTTTGTATGCACACAACAATGTTATTTTATTAATAAATTGGTGTGAATTCGCGTTTTACAAGGATGAACAAACTGAACCTATTTGTGTCGGATCACTTGACTGGAGTAGTCACCGAATCTTAGACCTCCGTCATATACATACATATATACATTATAGTCATTCCCACACACTTTATTGAGTGTGTGCAACACTATCGATATGTTGACCCTCCCTAGATGTGCAATCCACTTGCACTAGCTCAAGTATGCACAAATCTATAGAATGTGTGCACCTTTTTCTTTGGTTCCTGACCTCACTATTGATTGCATGCCAAAACCAAAGCGACTCACCAACCTATGTTCATTACATTTTACCTTGTTTCTGGAGCTCGCTAGCCTATATGCACAATTACAAATGGGGTTCATACTAGGGACATTGCATTCCCTTCCCCATGATTTATGCACCATCCTCGGTGCATTATATACATATACATACAACTTCAAAGCGTTCCAAAAGATGAGGATACTCACGCTCGCATAGCATCCTCATTGGTGAAGGATCAATTTTGCTCAATTTTCAAAGTGTTTCGAGAAATCACAGCCGAAAACAATGCCATTGCATCACAGTCTCATCTTCCATGATTCCGGCCAGTTATATTTGCTTTCTCAAAGCAGTCATTAATGGAGAGAATGTCAGCGTCTGTTAGCGAGGCAAGCATGCAAGAATTTTGGATGATGAGCTGTACTATCCTCTGATCCGTGCGGTGGCGTGGAAGGCGTCTGCGTCAGAGTATGGTGGCAATGGCAGTGGATGGCGTGGTACGAGTTCTCATTAGTTGATGATTATCCAGATCCATGGATGACACGTGTCATTGATGATCAATGGTGTGAGGACCGCGTGTCCCAATCCTTGGTGCCGGTAGTAGAAGCATTCAATGGCTATTTGGTTTTATAAAATTATGTTGAGGCCTGTGGGGTTAGGCCGGACCTCAGGTGTCTCAACGACTTCATAACTCTCAGCTAACCAAAGTGTCGCCCTTTGTTCCTTGTTAACTATGCCATAAAACATATATTTAACATTGATTATTGTTTGAAAGGGGTCAGTAGGGGCTTAGCCCCGACCTATGGACACATTGTATTACATATGACCCACATACGTGACTATGGCCCGTGGTAGCGCAGCATTGCGTGCATTGCATTGTGATTACCGATATATTTCAATATATTGCAATGTATATATATATATATATATATATATATATATATATATATATATGCTATATATATATATATATATATATATATATATATATATATATACTCTCTCTTAGATGTGTTAGTAGCCCGGGGTTTGAAACCGCGACGATGTGTTAAAGTGTTTGTAGCCCGAGGGTTTGAAACCGACCCATGTATTAGTGTTGACGGGGCCCAAAGCGGAGTTGCGGTTTTTCAAAGCGGTTTAACCACCTTTTGTAGCAGTCCACGCGGCCATATGCCGGATTAATGAAGTGGTTAGGAGTTAGGCGCTTATGCTTAGTCCCTGGTTTTACGCAGATTAGTGAGGTTACTTCGATCTTCGAGTTTTATGCTTAAAGTAATGAGCTAGGTTCAATCAAGGAGGGTGCAAATAGTAGAACCAGAGACAAACGAGCTTGGAGAAGGGGAGACTTCTAGGAGGCTATCTGTTGCACGGTTTTCAAACGGTTTAACCACCTTTTTGCCCAACGCGAGGTCACATGGCCATATGCCCAGGTGTCGAGGCGGTTAGGGGTTGGAGGCGCCTTAACCGTCCTACGGTTTGCACCGTTGGCGAGGTTGCGCTCAGTGCTAGGTTTTTATGCTTAAAAGAGCGTGTGAGCCAGGTTCAATCAAGGAGGGTGCAAATAGTAGAACCAGAGACAACAAGCTTGGAGAAGGAGACTTCTAGGAGGCCTATCTTTCTCATTTTTCGACCGATTGAGGTGCCGAAAGAGCCCAGACAGGGGTTTTGGGATGCTGGGAAGCCATTGGAGCAGTTGGTTTGTCAGTTTGAGCATTGTAAGACATGTTTTTTTAATCATTTTTTGAGCAATTAATAATAATGATCCATTGGAAGCTGGACCAGGAGATGTAGCCCATAAGAGGGGTGAACTCCTTTATCAATTGTTGTGCACATGTGTTTATGTTGAATGTTTATGCTGCTGTCTATGTGTATTTTGCATAAGTAATCCTTAATTTATGTGTTGCAAATTGATCCTGTTTCTTTAAACACATAATTTTTCACTTGCAATAATTATTCAAGTTTTTCAAGTCTTCTTCAATTTTAGATCAAGTTGGTATCAGAGCACTGGTTTTGAAGACTTGATTGTTTTCAAGTTTTGTTTCTGATGCTCACAAGGTTGAAACTCACAAGAGGAGAAGGTCAACTTGTGGAGCCAAGTTCTTATCTGACAAGGAGGAAGCAGTTTCATTCACCGCAATTTGCAGAGAGACATTCACCAAGCATGGCTCATGCAGAAGATCATGAACGTGTTCCGAATGAAGAAGAAGATTTCAGGAAGACTATCATACAGTTGAGAGATATGATGAAGGTCATGATGGAACGGAACATGATGTTGCAGTGTGAAGGCTCTAACCCTTCAATGCATAAGGGAGGCGGTGGTGACAAGACTCCAAACAGAGATGGAGGGAATGGTGCTTCTCCACCACCCTCTCCTCCTCCATAATCATCATCTTC
>SNQJ01S0017243.1:0-10577 GCA_010110895.2 Picea sitchensis
CGTTTGGGTAAGTTAGTACATCAACTTCCCGAGGTCGTAACTTTTGCATACGATCTCCGTTTTAGGCGTGTGATAGCTCGTTGGAAAAGTATCCTCAAGGCGATTAATTTTGGGGGCTCAATTATTCATTTGGTTATCATTGAGAACCTCTATATCAAAAAAAACTTCATTTAGGCCCTCAAAATGGCCCCGAAAGTTAAACCTGCTAAAAATAGTAAATTGCCAAAATTGCCAGAAAACTGTTTTGAGCCAATCGGAAAAGGTGGGTGGCCACCGATTTCCACCTAGATAAACCCCTCATTTCATGGGTTCATTAAACATATGTCGAGGGACTCATCAGAAGGATGAGATATACCGAGCATCTGTTATATTGCTCAATCTTGTTAAAAAAGAAAGGGGTACTCATCTATCTAGGTGCAGGGGGAATTGGAAGGAAGTGGGTCAAGTTTGTTGGGAATATTTTATGACACTTGTTGTCACCATACTTTTTCGTCCAGTCGAAGAGTTCTCTTACTGTTGTCACATTATATTCTTGGTACTCGTCGAGTCTATGTTGCCAAGTCAGTTGTCATGCCTCATAATGTTCAATGGAATTTTCACTTCAAACCATCCATCTACAGTATTACCAATTTCCATTTCATGTATCGATCAATACTCATTCGATTCACCATATTACATCACTTTCCTGTGTCACTTTCATGTCGATGACGGGGGATACATCAAGCACCTCCTTCGATGAGTCTTTTTCTGTCGACTTCAACACATCATCTAAGAATTAAGATTACAAACTAGTTCGTACCTTGGGACCTGCATGCCTCAATAGAAGGCATCCTCACTTCCAACAATAGGTTTACATCATTGACCTCTGATTGGATGATTTCACAAATGTTTGACCTCAGCCGATTTATTCACATTTCATGGAATGTATGAGGGTACCTTGGGATTCATTGAAATCATTGGTGATTTCCCTCACACCTGTTAACGATTTACCTCAATGATTGATAATCAAGTGTTTTCTACCATGTTTGACATCAAATCATCTATTCGCATGGCTATATTTGTACCACATCAGGATTGGGACAAAGACCCTGGGTTGATCGTTCACTCTGTTATCTTCTCTTCTCAGGATGCACAGGAGATTATTTGAGCATTCTGATATATATACTGTCACATAGATGCACTTTGTATTGATTTGTGGCTACGTTTTGTCATCGCATAGCTCCACTAGGTATTTTTCGTGGGTGTGATCAGTTCATGTCATAGAGTTATGGATCCACATTGTATCTTTGGTGGCCATATCCTTAGTCAGTGTTTTCATGGATATGAACTATATTGGTTGGTGTCCACCTGGATCAAAGAGAATCCTAATCATGTTGATTGAATGAATTTCCTTGACATATCCTTCATGGTGAATTTCAAAGAATGCTACAATATTATTGGGGAGAAACTCAAGGAAAGTAAGAAGCAGGCTGCTAGATAGCCCATAATTGAGATCTTGAGTCAAATAGATGAGGCATCCAAAGAAAGGATCAGGAGGAGAGAATTTTAACTTACATAAGAAGGAACAAGGCCCCCAAGACATTAGTTTGAGTAGCTAACATAGTTTCTCCTCCTCCACCATTAATTGAATCTTTACTTCCACAACATGTTCAGAAGAAGGAATATGTTGAGTTGAGTGTTGGATTTCAGAGTATGCTTGGAAAGATGAACATGGTTGTCCCAAAGGTTGAGATGTGCAATATTCTCTCCGTAAGATGAGAGGTCATCAAGGCTTTAAAAATTCAAGATGGAGTTGACGATCCACCTCTGATATTACATACTATGTACCATGGAAATAAGGAGGATGACTATATGTATATATATATATATATATATATATATATATATATATAATGAATTCAATACAAGTTAAAACTAGTCCTTGTTAGATTTTGGTTATTAATGCTAGTCATAAAAGGTGATTTTTCCTCTTCTTCTCTTAGCTTAAAGAGAATTAAAAGACATATAAAATAAAATGAAAATAATAAAATAAAACATTCTTCTAAACAATCTTCGAAATATATATATATATATATAAAAGATTGTTTAGTATGTTGGAATATATATATACATATATTCCAAAGGTTGTTTGGAAAAATGTTGGAATACGATAGAAAAAAAATAATGGGACAATGATGTTTTACTAAACTTATGTATTCCTCGTAAAACATCATTGTCCCATTATTTTTCTATTATATTCCAATATTTTTCAAACAACCTTGGAATATATCTATATACTATATATATCTCTTTATTCCCAATGGTCTAGTCGTACCTTTGAACATGGAAGCCTCACATCCAGCTTGGATTTTAAAAAACATTTTACCAGTCAAAATTGGCGGTTTTCACAATGTAAAACATATTAGGAGTGGATTTTTAAAAAGTAACTATACTTATTTTGATAAATGGCTTGTTGAATGATTTGTTAAAAAAATGTTATAAATATTAATATTAATATAAATATTAATAATTTTTTGGTATAAATATTAATATTAAAAAATGTTATAAATATTAATAATTTGTTTGAGAAATAAAAGACAGATTTTTTCAATAATTTGTCGTGAGATAAAGACAGATTTTTTTCAATAATTTGTCTGAAGTAAAAGACAGATTTTTTCAATAAGTATTATTTCAAATTAGGTTAAAATTAATTTGTTTTATAAAGATTATGCTGAAATTGCAAATTTTAGCTATTAAAATTGTACACTCAGCTTTTATCAAACATTGAATAAATTTATATATTCAAAATATAATTTAAACTAAACAATGATCCACAATTATAACTAGAATTTCAATAATAATTATTAAAATTAAAACTAAATAAAAAACCAAACATTTAAAGTTTTCCAATTTTTCACAACTCTCACATCCAACTAAAATTCAAACCAAACAAAACCATTCAAATCAACACAGCACTGTACAATGAGATAGTCTGGTCGACGAAGACTAAGGCAGATCAAAATATTCATCAAAATATTCTATTTGACAGTGGTTGTGAATTCTCAGGTCGGCGCACTAATTTCGTTTCGTTATAAAAATGGGACGGATTCGGCGCACTAATTTCGTTTCGTTATAAAAATGGGACGGATCTCTGCGTTCTAATGTGTATATATTTTGGATATCTGGATGCATATACAGTGGGTATATCATCTGCAGAAGAAGAGGAGGCGGTGTTGTGTTTCTGG
Source organism: Picea sitchensis (assembly GCA_010110895.2). Taxonomy (NCBI): domain Eukaryota; kingdom Viridiplantae; phylum Streptophyta; class Pinopsida; order Pinales; family Pinaceae; genus Picea; species Picea sitchensis. The sequence goes on from SNQJ01S0017243.1 coordinate 3,225, forward strand.
CGCGGAGGAGGCGGTGTTGTGTTTCTGGCCCAACGAGATGACACTGCTTTCATATATCCACTTCATTCATTCAGTTTGAGATGAAGAAGGAATATTTGCAGGCAGTGTCATCTCTCTGCGCCTGGAACCTCCCGTTCCTGTATATGTTCTTTATTAATATTATTCTGAACGAACCTACTTTTAGTGGCCCAGCGCGTTTTCAGATGTTTGGATTTTAGTAGAATAATAGTTTTTTCGATCTGTTTTGTTTATATTATTAGGCTAAAAAAACTTTAAAATTATTAGGCTAAAAAAAACTTATCCTACAAACAAAAAATCTCATATAACTTGGTCTGGACGAGGAAAGGTACTTTATGTTTATGAATGTCAAAGGTACTCCTATACTAGAAAGTGAGAGTTGTTTTTTATAGACTTTTTTTTTTAATAGGGAAAGTGTTGGGACTATAACTCCAACATCCACCGACATCTATTTTCAATTCAGTATGTATAGTTAACATGGGTTGATATGCTCTCAATTAGAAAAAACTAGAATTGAAATAAACAATTCTAGTTTATAGAAGAGTTGAAATTTGAGGATGAAAATGTTCATCAAGAAACATTTTATCATTTTATCAGTGAAATATAGCTAAAAATTTTGATTAACTATGATAAATAAGAGGCAAGTTGGTTTCATAAACTTATTTTTTACTTTTGATTTTTTTAAAGTATCATAACAAGTTATGATTATAATGTTAATGTGAGATATTTTCAAAATTAAATTTATTCCTATTCTTGGATTTTTTTGTCCAAACCTTGTAGCTTTTTCTTTTCAATCTTAATTTTCAATCTTAATTTTGATTTTTTTAAAGTATCATAACAAGTTATGATTATAATGTTAATGTGAGATATTTTCAAAATTAAATTTATTCCTATTCTTGGATTTTTTTGTCCAAACCTTGTAGCTTTTTCTTTTCAATCTTAATTCGATTTAGAAAGAAATTTAAATTTCTTTTTACTCCTATAAATGAAGAGATTTAAATTTCTTGGATCGCTGATTTTTATACTAAAGTTTTTGTTATGTATATGAAAAAAATTGGATTTGATTTGTATTTGTCATCAACATTTTAGTCAAAATGCATCCCATGTTTCTTTGTTCTATGTGGCCATCTCTACTCTAATAATTATGAGGGACAAAGAGTTTTTTCTTTGTCCAACAGGTAGTTATGAAGGAAATGGTATTGTTTTAATTCTCCGACAGTTGTCACTATTGATAAAAAGCCTTGCATGAGCGGTTTTCTAATTTTGAAGGTTATAATTTTTAACCAAACATCATCACAAAGAGTATTATTTAAAAGTACATATTTAATATGTTTTTTTAGACTTTTACAGTGTGTTAGTATATTAATATAGGTTTTTCTATTTACTATGTTAAAATATTTGTCAATGTTTTAAAACTGCCATGCATAATTCATTAAACTTATATATAAAAACAACAGAAAGATATAGAAAGACCAGCAAAACTGTAACCAAATTCCAACCCTGATCATAAGACAAATACATGTTAGATAAAAGTGAGGTGTTGTAAACACTGTGTAAAAGGCATGAACGACTCTGTATTTTGCATATTATGTCAGCCTCTGTTTCGTTATAATAATATTCTATTTCTGAACATATTGTGAATCTTTTTTCTAAAAGTTATCAACTTTTTCACAATGATTTTTAAAGTATATTGCATATTTTTTCTTTGCAACTTGCCAATATTTTCATAATACATACTTGCCAGGTTAATCAATAAAGAATTCAATCCATATGCCGTGGATGTAGATGGATTCAGTAAATGGTAAGAATGGTGAGAGTGGAAGCTCTATATTGATAATCATTATGTTTAAGATGGGTTGTTTAAAATAAATTAAAGCACATATAAAATTGTCATAAATATATTGTTGATTTAGTGTGTTTTTTTTACTTTGTAAAAAATTGAAGTTTTATAAAAAAAATTATGGAAAATGTGTGTTAACTAATTTTTCAACATGCACATGCATGAAATTATATTTAGAATGTGCATACATGCACTCCTTTGTTAACAGTTTGTGTAACTGATGGATCTTATTATAATCAATTTTTCTAATTGTTTGAGAGATGTTATATATACGAGCACACCCATATAGGTGACACTGCAATGTAGAGTGTAATGAGGACCCAATATGAGGTGTGTTGTGTGTATGACAAGAGAGGATGATTGTATGCCTAGGTTGGCTATTGTAATTCTTATTTGAATAATAAGAACATGGATTATCATTGTCAATGGTTTTTTCCCTTATTGAGTTTCCACATAAATCACTCAATTGTGTGATTGATGTTTTAATCTTGGTTTTGTATTCTTTACTATTAGAATATTGTTACTTTTTTGCTTAGACTTCCTAAGAGTCTTTCATCTTCTCTATGTATTTCTACAATGATTCGTTGTAAAATTTTGCAATCACCACAATAGCACTGAAATGATATAAGAATAACAACAAAAATAACACTTTGATTCTGAAAGTAATGTTCATGGGCCTCTTCGAGGGGGAAACCTATAGTTGAGCAGAACTCTATTACAATAATATCCAAGCTAGGGTTCTCATACCCTCGACTCCTATATATACTAAATATGTCTATCAAAAGAAACATCTAGATGAAGATCCTTCTAGAAGCGGAAGATTCTATTAGGTCTTCTTATATTCGATTTATTTTATTTCATTGAAAGGCCTTATTAATATTGGCCTTTATTACATTCGAATATATTGTTCTACCTATGTCCGGGTTAGGACACTAACATGTCCGCCCCCTTTAAAAAGACATTGTCCTCAAGGCTTGAGATGTGGAAATTGCTACAGAATGGTAGTTGGTCCCCAAGTGGCATCTATTGGAGTTGTATCTTTCCACTGGAATAACACTTCCTTGATGGTTCTCTAACGCAGGCGACACTCACGCTGGTCCAAAACTGCTTGTGGTTGTAGCCAAATGGATCCTTCTTCGGCTAACTCAGGAAGGTTGGTTTGAATTTGGCACTTAGTTCCAATCACCTTCTTTAAGCATGAAACATGAGAAATAAGATGCAACTTAGAATGACTGGCCAAAGCTAACTGATAGGCCACTTGTCCCACACACTTGAGAACAGTATAAGGACCATAAAATTTGGGCACTATCTTCTGACAATGCTCGGCCTTGAGGGAATTTTGCTTGTAAGGTTGCAGTCTAAAAAACACGTGATCCCCTTCTGCAAATTGATGTTCAGAGAGAACTTGATTTGCTTGTTGCTTCATGTGATTTTGTACCATGGCCAAATTATCTTTGAGGGTACGAAGAATAGCCTCTCTAACAGTAAGCATTTGGTCAATCGCTTGGACCTTCGAGACACCAGATAAGTATGAGAGAACTGAAGGTGGATTTTTTCCATATATTGATTCAAAAGGAATCATGCATGTAGCTGTGTGATATGAAGTGTTGTACAACCATTCAGCTAGGGGTAACCATCGAGCCCACTGATTTTGCTTTTCCGAGGCAAAACACCTCAAAAATGTTTCGAAACATTTGTTGACAACTTTCATTTGACCATGAGTCTTGGGATGATAAGATGTGCTGAGATGCAATTGGGTGCCTTGTAGCTTGAACAGTTCTTGCCAAAAATTGTTGGTGAAAGTTGGGTCACGATCAGAAACAATATAATGCAGCATGCCATGAAGCTTGAAGACCCGATCCATGAAAAGTTGAGCCACTGTGGATGTTGTAAACGAGTGTTGAAGAGAACGTAATCGAGCATACTTGGAAAGGAGAACAACAACCACCATGATGACTAATTTATTTCTCGATTTGGGTAAGCCTATAATAAAATCCATAGATATATCTCTCCAAATAGCAGGTGGAATCGGAAGAGGTTGTAGTGTGCTCGGAGATTTGACTATTTTTCCCTTTTTGCGTTGACACACATCACATTTAGCTACAAAATTACGAATGTCTTGTCTCATTCCATCATAGGAAAAAGAGTGTTTGACCCTGTCATAGGTTTTGGTAAACCCAGAGTGCCCAACTATGGGTGTAGCATGAAGCTCATAAAGTATTGTGGATTTAAGTTTGGATTGTTTACTTAAATACAAATGACCTTTGTATCGAAGCTCATCATGGAGCCAAGAGTACGCTGGGCAAGCTGGAGCATTAGACTGTAATTGTTGGATCAACTGTGAACTTTTGGGATCGTGTAGCCATTCCCGACGAACGACTTGGAGCCAATCTGGTACAATGAAGGAAAGAGAAAAAAGGGATTCGTCAACTTCATACTTTTAGGAAAGTGCATCCGCAACCACATTGTCTTTTCCTTTTTTGTAAATGATCTCATAATCATATCCAAAGAGCTTGGTCACCCATTTGTGTTGCTCTAGGGAGGAAATGCGTTGTTCCATAAAATACTTGAGGCTTTGATGGTATGTCTTAATTTGGAAACATTGCCCCAATAGATAAGGGTGCCACAGATCAACGCCATGCACAATAGCCAGTATTTTATTTCCATATATTGATTTTCCCAGATTTATTTTAGACATTTGTTTGCTGGTAAAGGCCAAAGGCTGACCCTCTTGCATAAGGACAACACCAATTCCTTTCCTTGAAGCATCACATTCCAAGAAAAAGGTCTTTGTGAAATGGGAAGGGCTAGGACTGGAGTGGTTCACATGGCCATCTTCAAGATTTGAAAATCTTGAGCAACAACTGGAGTCCAAGTGAAAGAGTTATTTTTTAAGAGTGTAGTGAGAGGTGTTGCAATCTTTCCATAATCCTTAACAAACGTGCAATAATAACTTGTTAAACCCAAAAATCCACGCAAGCTTTTGAGAGTCTTTGGGTGAGGTCAGTCTTGCATAGCTTCAATCTTTTTAGGATCCACCCTGACTTCGTCCTTGCCAACTAGATGACCCAAGTACTTGACTTCTAAGGCGCCAAAAGAACATGTAGACTATTTCAGAAAAAGTTGGTGCTGAGAGAGTAGATGGAGAACTCGATCCACATGGAGAAGATGGTTTGTCCAAGTTTTTCTATAGATGAGGATATCATCAAAGAAAACTAATACAAAATGATAGAGAAAAGGATGGAAGACATGATTCATGAGGCTTTGGAAGGTGGAGGTGGCATTACACAAGCCAAAGGGCATGACCAAAAACTCATAGTGGCCCTCATGAGTTCTAAAGGAAGTCTTGGGAATGTTTGCCTCTTTCATACGTATCTGGTGGTAGTGAGAATGAAGATCGAGTTTAGTAAAGAACTGGGCGCCACTCAATTCATCCAAGAGGTCGTCAATGACAGGGATGTGAAATTTGCCTTTAATGGTAAGTTTGTTGAGGGCATGGAAGTCTGGACACATTCGCCAAGAACCTTCTTTATTCAAGAACATGACAATAGGAGAAGAATAAGGGCTTGTAATAGGGAGGATAATGCCTGCGTTAAGGAGTTCATGGACCATTTTATCAATTTCATTTTTTTGGGAAAAGGGGTGATGATACAGACAGATATTGGGAGGAAGGCTTCCCAATACAAGGGGAATGGAATGATCATGAACACCATGGGAAGGAGGGAGTCCTTGGGGAGTGAAAAATACCACTTGATGTTTAGAAAGGATGGATTGGAGGTCTTGTGGTACCGAGGGTGTCTCTATTGCTTGTATGGCATGGAGTTGGGAAATAACACTAGAATGACCCTTTTTGAGAAGCTTTTCCATGCGATGGAAACTAATGATCTCAGGTGAACCAACGATGATGCCTTGGAACTTATATTGATGGCCCTGTTGGTCGAATTGCATGGTTAATTCCTTAAAATCTATGAGAATGGGACCCAAAGTCCTTAGCCAGTCTGCACCCAACACAATATCACAACCATCGATGTCAATAGAAAACATATGATATTTGAGGTGGTAGTCACCAATTTGGAGACACATTTTCAAAATTCCCTCAACATTTCATGGAGCCACTATTGGAAATCATAATTTGGAAATTATTGACGGCATGGATGTAGCAATGAGTTTCTTGGGTAATGCACTGTTGAATAAAATTATGGGTGCTTCCACTATCAACCAGAATCATGAACTTCCTATGCTTGATCTAACTAATGCATTTGAGTGTTTGAGGAGTAGAGAATCCAATGAGAGCATTTAGGGAAATGACCAGTTCTACTTCGAGAGGATTCGAGAAAGGGGTTATGTCAGTGGTTTCAAGTGACTCAGACACAAGGGGGTTTTCAACATTTTCTTCCAAAATATCATCTGAGATGGCCATAAAAATCTTTTGTTCCTTACACTTGTGGCCCGGGAAATATTTTTCATCACAATTATAACAAAGTCCTTTGAGTTGGAATTTAGCCATTTGAGCCCTAGTCAATTTTTCGATCTTTAGTGGAGCAGAGGGAGTAGTGGGATTTATTGTTTTAGTGCGAGGGATAAAGGAGGGTTTCCGTTTTTGAGAAGATACAACATGTTGTGATTATTTATCTCTTTTAGTAGCCTCCACCCAACTCTGAGGCCTAGCCATGAGGACATGGTCCTGAATCTCATCCTTGAGGCCACTGATAAAACACTCTCGGAAAAGGGCATTAGACATGCCCTCTGTTCGAAAAGCTAAGCGCTCAAAAGAAGCTATAAATTCTTCCACTGTTCCTAATTGTTTCAACTTTGTCAAACAACCCAAATGGTTGGTGTCAGTGTCAAAGAATTTATAAATATCTGCCACAAATTGTGTCCAAGCAATATACCCTTGACGAGAAGTTTTTCTCCATTGCCAACATTCTTGATCTGGATGGAGAACAACATACTGGAGTTTGGCCAAGTCATCTGTAATGTCATATAAAGAGAAATAATGTTCCATTTGGGTTACCCAAATAGTGGTATATGAGCCATCAAATTTGGTCACATCCACTCCTGGAAGGCGTAGTTAACGTTGAAAGTGATGGTGCTGAAAGTTAGAGGAATGATCAACTTTAGTATCTGAAGGTGGGTCAAATAAAGGGTTATCTGTAGGGATATGCATCTTGGTGCAGAGCATCGAAACGACAAATTCAAGCTGGGTAGTAAGGTCTTGTTTGATTTGCTCCATTGAGGACTGCATGTTTGTATTGAGGGATGCAACATTGGCATTGAGTTGTTTCACTTCTTGTTGGGTCTCGGTGAAATTAGATTGCAAGGTATTGAAGCGAGCTTCCAGGTCTTGGCTACGGGTATGGGCCATGATGATGAGGAAACCGAAATGGGGTGGGTGGGATAAGTTTTGTTTATGAAAAATGATATGTATGAATGTGATAATGGTGAAGAGATGAATCCAATGGAATAGGTCTCAAATAATGGTGCAAAAAATTCCA
>SNQJ01S0017243.1:10634-35878 GCA_010110895.2 Picea sitchensis
TACAGTGATGAAATTCCCAAATGCTTAACCATGAATAAATGTGTGGTTATTTGGCAACCCGAACACAGTTGTGCGATAAGAGATCTTGTCTGTTTTAATTTGTTAATGTTTTTGTCCCCAAGGGTTAGGTATTCAAGGGTTCTACATACAAGGGTTTTCCCTGTGCTATAGCTCTCTAATATACGTGCAGGGTCCAATAGTATTACTAGGCCCAATATCTCAGGGCACTAACTAAGGAGGATATACCATACCCTTAGCCTTAGTACTCGAATACCCAATTAGTACTAGAGAATATCTTCCCGAGTGTTGTTCTCGGTGGAAATATAGTAGTCAGGTGGCTGATCGATTTATATAAAGGGGGATTACGGTAATCTAGGATGATATGTACACAGGTTCTTTCTAATGCGATACCACTTGAAGGGGTACAAACAGGGGTTACAAGGGTGGCCAATAGATTTGCACTTAAGTACCACTTATATTTCAGGCATGTATGAATTCCTCAATTGCGGGTTTATACATGTAATGACATATCTCTATAGCTTAAAGACGCCGGAATACATATCTACCCTGAAAAAAAAAATCAACCCACAATTTATGCCGAGGAATGTGTTGTGATACCACTTGTAATATACCAGATATAAAAAGTATGAAGAACATAAATAAAATGCTAGAAATGGCAAATTAACAACAATATATCCAGAACAATCACCACAACAACACTAAAATGATATAAGAATAACAACAAAAATAACACTTTGATTATGAAAGAAATGTTCACGGGCCTCCTCGAGGGGGCAACCTCCAGTTGAGCAGAGCTCTATTACAATAATATCCAAGCTAAGTTTCTCATACCCTCGACTCCTATTTATACTAAATATTTCTATCAAGAGAAGAATCTAGACGAAGATCCTTCTAGAAGTGGAAGCTTCTATCAGGTCTTCTTACATTTAATTTATTCTATTTTATTGAAAGGCCTTATTAATATTGACCTTTATTACATCTGAATATATTGTTTTACCTATGTGCGGGTTAGGACCCTAACAATTTTTTTGGGAACTCAATGGAATGGATGTATACTGATATTATTGAGACACAGATTTATGATTGTATTATGATTGACAATACATGGAATATGTTCATAATTGATCATCTTATTAAAATTGTTTTTAACAAAAATGGTTGGAGGTTTTTATATTAAAAAGAGAATAGAAAAAGTTCAAAAGTTACATATGGCAGGGTGTAAGCACCTCTGTTTCTTCGAAAAGAACTTAATTGTCTATGGATGTCTATAAAAATTATATCAGCTAATGCATATGTGTTGCAGTTCTGCCATGTAAAAATGGTGATATACATATTCAAAAGAAACAAAAATTTACATTTCATATGAGACCTGATTAGTGGTTTAGAGAAAACTCAGGATCTTCTTGTTGTTCCACCTATCGAGTTATTGGTTTTGCCTCTGCTGGGTTCGCCTCTGCATAGTGGCATTCTACGTATCCTAGTTATGAGGGTACCGAGTGATGATCATTATTGGTTATTTAGTGAAAAGAGGAGGGAATCCAAGACTCACCAGTGCCAACAGAGTTCATTGGTTTCTGTGGGTTTTCCAATTGTTGGGTGAAAACCCCAAGTTGTCTCGTGTTTCTATTAACTCCCCTTAAGACAATTGTCAGTGTTTCTTGCTACTACAGCTGTGTCTGAAGGCCTGCCAATTCCTCACAAATCCCCTGGTTCTCTCATTGAAGTTCTCGATCAGGAGATTCTGTACGCTCCTCCGCCCTCCGAACATCTGTGTGGAGTGCTCAAAACTGCTCTCAAAGCTCCTCTAAAATGCAATTCAGACAAGAGCAATGTTCTCTTCACCTTCGCCACATGTTGGTGCAAAGACTCAGGAGCAGATAAGACAAGAAAGCACTGAGAAAACAAATTGAGCAGAGGTTGAATAAATGAAGAGCACAGACGAAATGAACAGAGGAGAAAAACCAGCCTGATTGAAGGTCAAATGGTCTGATGAACCAAGTGAAGAAGTTGGGAAATAGTCACAACAATCATGAGTGTTGAAACGACATTCCCTTGAGGGAAAAGGGAGCCATAATCGCCCACGAGTAGAAGTGATGTCATGTAGGATGAGAAAACAGAGATGATGTCATAGGCTTGTGGCTGATCGTCAAGTGTAACATCCTTGGCCATCAGCCCCATTGTCGGGAAACTCTACTATGCGGAATAACACTTATATAGTATGCATTTAAATGAAGTTAAATGAATTAACAGAGTAAACATATAATTACTGCTAACAAACATAATTAATGGAATTAATAGTAAATATGATTGCAACAGAATACATGTTAATATTGCAAGCATCACAGACATGCATTGTAATTGAAATTAAACACATGCATATACTTATCTTTGAAACTATAGTAACTCCACCAACTACATCCAAACCTTCCATGAACCTCCTAGACTTATAACTCACTTCTCATCACGCTCAAAAGTGGGTCACCCCCGAGATGGGACTAAGCTCCACCCAAGGAAAGGGAATCCTAGACTGGGCTAAGGTTACATGAAAACTACACAGAGCAACCAAAAGGATTCTCTCCAAGAGCCTTCTCACGCCCACTACTCATGGACTCTCATTCCCCACATTCCTATTCCACACGGGAGTATACACCTTCACAAGCACAGTCCATTGGTGCTTCACCTCCCTCTTTGGGTCTCATCAATAGGCTAGATTAGGAATTCCCAGAGCTTCGTAGCTGGTGTTGGACTCTCTCTGGGAGAAAACAACTTCCCAATAGACTCTCTCACCTAGAGAGAGTTGCTCACAGGCCTAACAACCTACCTCTTCTACTACGAGATTGACAACCTAGTTCTTCAACCAGCTTCAGCCCAATTCTCGCAAAGTGAGGATAAAAAGAACAAAAATTGGTCAATTCCACTCAGGAAACACAAAAGGAAAAAATCCAAAGACATTTCAGGTACTGAATCGACTCTGAAAGAGAGGATAGGCTTGGCTCATAGGACACACAGGTGACATAGCTCAATTCATGGTTTTTCCACTGGTTTTTAGTGTGTTTGACAAGGAATACACGCAGAGGTCAAACACAGACCCAACAATTCATACAGAGGGTGTATCGACTTCTCCAGAAAACATCACAGAATTCAGGTTTCAGAGTTGTGTGAAGCATACAGATATCAGACAAAATTCACGATTTCAAACAGTCGACGACAGAACGGAGGATGAACCCCCATCATGACTCAATTCTTGGGTTAAATTACATGTGCCTGGCCTGACACATGTCGCCCATGAAGCTACATGCACTCCATCAAGTATGGGTTCCCTTTTTGCACACATTGGAGCTACGTGTGTTGCCTCTCCCAGAACTTAGGATAAAAACATGTTTGTCACACAACTTTGGAATAATAATAAATTATTATTCCCAAGGAATTAAGCCCATAAGACTAGCCCCTCTTTCCAAACTTTCATCCCCTTTTCCATTACCCACATTGTGCAAGCTTATTCCCCCATCACTCTTTCTTCGTGGTTGTTCTGCACGCAATGATGTTTAATCTTTATTAATGTTCTACATATTACATATACAAAAACAGGCTCCTGGCCTTTAACACTTAGGCTCTCCGGCCTAGTAAACACATAATCCTACCAACTTATCAATACTCAGCTACCAGCCTACAAAACATGATTTACAATTCATAAACATGATTACAACAGGGCTCATCCTTGGGGATATTAAAATCCCCTACCCTTATTTTTGCACTGTCCTCAATGCAACTTTCACACATCATCAACAAGATTTTCAAAATATTCAAAAAGATGTGGGTATTCTTCCCACATAGAATCATCATTCTTCCATGTCACATCCTCAATACCATACGAGGTCCACTAGACCTTGACAAGCCCTATGGCTCAATTCCAGAGCTGTTTGATTTTTTGGTCCAATATGCACACATGATGCACTTGTAGGACACCTTCTTGCTCCACCTGAATCACATTCCAATCAATTACATGATTAGAATAAGGTATATATTTCTTAAGAAATGAAATATGAAACACATTATATACAGTCATGGATGCAGGTAATGCAAGCATATATGCAACTGACCCAATCCTTTCTAGGATTTCAAATGGCCTACAAAATCTAGCTGCCAACTTGGAGCAGCTTCCCAGCTTCAGGGAACTTCTATTGGATTTTACTTTTAGGAAAACATGATCGCCCACATTAAAATCTCTGCGGGTTTTGTTTTTATCAGCATAACTCTTCTGCCTATCTTGGGAAGTCTCTAAATTCTGCTTAATTTTTAGCATTTGTTCCTCCATTTCCTTGAGCAACTCTGGCCCAACTATTTCTCTGTCAGTTGCATTATCCCAACTTACTGGAGTATGTCACTTTCTTCCATAAAGTGATTCAAATGGGCTTATCTTCAATGATGCTTGATACCAATTATTGTAGGAAAATTCTACCAACTGTAGGTGGTCTTCCCATTTCGATGGTTTGTCCATCACATACATCCTTAGTATGTATTATATTACTCAATTCACCCACTCTATCTACCCATCCAACTCAAGATGATATGTTGTACTGAAGTTCAGATTCATTTTGAACCACTTGAATAACCCTTTCCATAAATTTGAGGTAAATTTCAGGTCTCTGTTAGACACAATTGTCTTGGGAATTCCGTGCAATCATGCCACTTCCTTCATAAAGATGTTGGCAACATCCCCTGCCTTATGAGTAGTCTTTAATGGAATAAAATGAGCAGCTTTCATAAGCTTTTCCACTACCCCCATGATTGAATCATGTTTCTTTCCTGTTATGGGCAATCCTATGATGCAATCCATTCTCACTACCTCCCACTTCCACTCAGGAATGGGTAAAGGCTCTAGCAACCCTGTTGGTTGTCTGTGGTCAACTTTAACCTTATGACACTTCATACATCTGGCGATGTATTCTGCAATCTCTTTCTTCATACTTGGCCAAAAATAATGGCTCTTCACTACTACCATAGTTTTCTGATATCCATGGTGCCCTGCATAAGGCACATTATTCATTTCATGCAAAATTGCAAGTTTCAAATTCTAGACATTAGGTACATAAATTTGCTTATTGTACATAAGTATTCCATCAATTTCCAATTTATAAATCTCCACTTTTTGTGGCATCTTACCTTGCTATAGGTTTTCTACCAAATCCCTGTACTACAAATCTATATTTGCAACCTCCAAAATTCTACTTTTAATATCAGTTTTGTACATGCTAATGATTGTAGAATGTAATTCGTGTACTCTCCTGCTGAGTGCATCATCCACTTTATTCTCCTTCCCTTCGATGTTCTTGATATCAAAATCGTACTCATAGAGAAACTCCAACCACCTACTCTCTCTAGCATTCAAGGTTGGTTAATCAAAAAAATACTTCATACCGTTATGGTTTGTCCTCAGTTCGAACGTCCTTCCCATGAGGTAATGTATCCATTTCTTTACATTGTGCACTATGGCTTCCAACTCCAAATCATGAGTGGCATAGTTCCTTTCATGCTCTTTCAACTTTCTAGATTCATAACAAATAATGAATCCATTCTGACTAAGGACTCCTCCCAGTCCTTCTTTGCATACATCTATGCACACCACAAAGTATTCATTTGGATCTTCAATCCTCAAGATTGGAGCACTGGTTAACAATTGCTTCAATCGCTGGAAGCTTTCCTCAGATTCCTCTGTCCACTAAAATTTCTTCTTTGTCCTTTGCAAGGAAGTGATAGGGTGAGCTATCCCCGAGAACCCTACAATAAACTTTCTATAATAACTAGCTAGGCCCATAAAGGATTTGACTTCCATCACTTTCTTTGGTACTGACCATTCTTTCATGGCCTCAATCTTCTCAGCATCTACAACTATCCCATCCTTGAGAATAATATGCCCCAGGTAATGGATCTGCTCCTGATAAAATGAGCACCTGCTCAACTTGGCATACAATTGGTGATCTCTTAGCACCTGTAACACCATACTTAGATGTTGTTCATGCTCTTCCTTCGACTTGGAATACACCAGAATGTCATATAGGAAGGTTATGATAAACTTTTCTAGATACTCCTTGAATACACCATTCATCAAGAACATAAAACAACGAGTGTATTTGACATCCAAAATGGCACCACTCTGAATACATAGTGACCATACCTTGTTCTAAAGGTGGTCTTGTTGATGTCTTCATCCTTTATACATACCTGGTGATATCCCGACCTGAGATCTATCTTTGAAAATATCTTTCCATCCTTCAACTAATCGAAGAGGTCATCAATCCTTAGTAGAGGATATTTGTTCTTTACAGTCACTTTGTTCAATTGTCTGAAATCGATACACAATGTCAGTGTCCTATCCTTCTTCTTCATGAACAGAAATGGGGATCCCCAAGGTGAAACACTTGGGCGTATATACCCCTTCTTCAGAAGCTCTTCAAGCTGCAATTGCATCTCTTTCAGCTCCGGTGTACTCATTCTGTATGAAGATTTTGACACTGGAGTTGCTCTAGGCGTCAAGTTTACAAAGAAATCAATATCTCTCTTCAGGGCTAATCCTGGTACCTCATGGAATACATTTTCAAAATCCTTTAGGACCGCATGATATTCAATCTTTGAAACCTTATCCTTAGGTGTTTCCTCCACATGGGATGCAAAAAATTGACATCCTTTCCTGTAGTACTTCTTCAGCTACATTGCTGAGATTTCTCTGATAGCAACATCTCTGGGAATTCCTTGGACTATTTTTTTATTTCCTTCCTCATCCAGGCATGTGAATTCCTTGTTACGATATTCCATGATGGAATGGTACTAGTCCAAGCAGTCCATCCCAATTAGATAGTCATAAGAACCTAAATGAAAAACATTCAATTCAACCTTTGTTCTCAGTCCATTCATGTCCACTGAACAGGACTTAACTAAATCAATCACTTTCCTCTTGGTTCCTGTAGCTAGCTGCACTAACCAAGACTTTTGATGTTAGCTTCTCAACAATTGAAAACTTTCCACCACTCTAGGATCTATATAGCTATGGCTAGCCCCTTATTCAATTAAAATAGTAAATGGTTGGTTGTTAATCATACCTTGCACTTCAATCATGTGTGATTGAAATTGAACTTGCTTATTGTCCAAGGCTGCGTAGATTCTTGGCATTCTACTACCCATGTCCTCCATTGTTTATGCTTGTTAAACATTATGGATAGCTCTCACTTTTTATTTTTTTGGGGGAAAATGTCTATACTTGTGGCTCTTCTGACAACCCCAACATTCAATGGGCATCTTCCTTGGCCTTTGTTCCACTATGTCATCCATTCTCGGCTCTCTAAATGATGGTGTTCCTTGAGGGTTGTTTTTGAAAAAGGGTGGCTTAGTTCCCTTCTTCCTCTGATCCATCTGGAATTTCTTCTTGTCTTCCCAAGCCTTCCAGAAAGTAGGCTTCTCTCTTTGCTTCTCATATAAGAATTTTTCTCTTATTATAGATTCTTCCATAGTTTTAGGATCATAATACTAAATCTTGTCACCAATGGAAGGTGGAAATCCACTTAGATACCTCTGAATCTTGATAGTCTCATCTTTGATGAACGGGACATATTTTAGCAATTCCAGAAACCTTCATTCGTATTCATTAATGGTCATGTTTCCCAACTTGAGTTCAAAGAATTCTTTCATATTTATGTCATAATATATTTTAGTTAACAATTTCTTCTCGAAATACCTCTTGAATTCTTTCCAAGTGATATCTTTCTCTCTAATGTGTTGTACCTTCACAAGTTGATCCACCACTTGGATGCTTTTCCTTTCAGTTGATACATTGAAATTCTTTCTTTTGCATGAGAGGAATAATTTTTCAGCAGGAAATATTTCCTCATGCCAAGAAACCATGTTTCAACATATTCCTCCTTCTTATGTTCTCCATCAAGTGTAGGAGACTTAATCTTGTTCATTTCTCCCTTCATCTCATCCACTCCAGATCTTCTATGATTTCTAGTAGGAGATGTTCTTGAACTACTGTGTGCCCTCCTCTTGGAGAGACCTTGGGAGTGATGATGGTGTCTACCAACAATCGTTGATATTCTTCCCTCAAAATCCTGGTGACTCCCTATTTGGTTCAATTCTCTCTCCTTGTCCAACTTATTTTCTATTCTCTCCATACTCTTCATCAACTTTAAGTTGAATTCTACTTGCTTGTCCTTAGCTTTCATAATCTTCTTGCTATCTTCTCGGTGAGTTTGGGCATCTTTTTGCAATATTTCAATGATTTTCATCATATGCCCTTCCTTATCTATCTCTTCTCCATGCCCATTGGAGTTCAACCCTTCAACTCCCAAATGAAGATCCATTCATTTTGCTTCAATCTATGAACTGGAATCATTCTGTGCTTCCCTCGTTTCTTTGCACTTAGTGGCAACTCTATTTGGTTATGGCACTTGTTAAACTTCTACAAACACAATATGCAGACAACCAGAATTTTTCAGGCCATTATTCCTTAACAAATCCCATAGCATTCATAAACAAATCTGATTCAAGAAAATGTTCAGATTTCATGAATTTTCCGAGCTCTGCTCGACTCTATAACAATCCTTCGGGCACTATCCCCTTCTCTCTTAGTCCCCAACCTAGGTGATCGTGGGTCATGAACAGTCGCCTAAATAAATAAGCGCGCACTCAGGCCTTCGACCTTCACCTTTGGAAGATTTCCAAGCATAACACAACAGTCACTCAGAGTTCCGAGTTACCGAACTTGAATAGTAGGGTGGATCAACGGTCCATGTCTACCCAACATCTAACATTTGACACTCACAGTGGAACCTCGAGCATCTGAGTTCCGGGACTGTGGGACCTCAGAATATTTCTCATCAGCACACCCCGAACCATTAATCTCGGAACACTCCCACGTCACCTTAGGTGACGGTATTATATCACATCACTTAACATTTTCCCAATTGTGGGGGCATGCAATGGTAGTTTGGAGCAACCTGACTTTCGTCCCATAATTATTTTGACTCTGACATGTAAACTCTTGAGTGAAATAGTGGTTTGGATTGTGGGACCGCCTTGGAGAATTATCTTCCGTGCAACCTGGGTCCCCGCAATGTCTCTTGGTCGTTGATCTTGATGTATAGTGATCAATGCCAGTGTGGGTCCTCTGACCCTTAACTATGCTACGTAACCTCGGGCCCCAATAACCCTCCTCACACATGATGTTACATGGAAGCATACTAACGACCGATACATGGCCCATTCATATGGGTGACACTCGTCACGTTCCAAATGCCATTTCAATTTTCCACGGGTTCTAACGGTCCAACTTTTTTCCTATGATCTACAATGTAGATCTCCTTCGGGACTTTGACGCTTCAGTTTTTGGCCTTTCTCATATCTTTGCATCGAGCTTCTACAACATCGTGAAGTCCGAAGGGCTTCCATGATATCCCTTGTGCACCTTCTCTAGGTCTGACCTTCATAAAAGACTCTCCTTTTTCCCAAACAGATCCTATGGCTCCAACACCCCAAGTATTGAGCACTCTCTCTCTCTGTAGTCAAATACCACACCAGCTACAGTTTTATTCTACCTCTACTCCTCTCGAGCTTTGTAACACGACCAATTAATCTATTGGAACTCAGAAACATTCCAAGGTTCGAAATCGGTTCCATCTGAACACCTTTTCCACTCGAAACCTTGGGTTCAAAGACCACTTATCCATCCCATCCAGGCTCACCGTTGAAACTATGGCCCTAATACCATAATGTAATGTCCTCGGCCATCAACCCCACTATCGGGCAATGCTACTATGTGGAATAACACTTATATAGTATGCATTTAAATGAATTTAAATGACTTAACAAACTAAACATATAATTACTGCTAACATACAAAATTAGTGGAATTAACAGTAAATATCATTGCAATGGAATACATGATAATATTGCAAGCATCACACACATGCATTTTAATTGAAATTAAAAACATGAATATACTTATCTTTGAAATTGTAGTAACTCCACCAACTACATGTAGACCTTCCATGAACTTCCCAGCCTTAGACCTCGCTACTCATCATGCTCAACAATGGGTCACCCTACAGCTGGGACTAAGCTCCACCCAAGGCAAGGGAATCCTAGACTAGGTTGAGGTTACAGGAAAACTTCATAGAGAAACCAGAATGATTCTCTCCAAGAGCCTTCTTACGTCCACTACTCAGGGACTCTCATTCCCCACATGCTTGTTCCACCCAGGAGTATACACCTTCACAAGAACAGTCCATAGATGCTTCACCTTGCTCTCTGGGTCTCGACAACAAGATGGATTAGGAATTCTTAGAGCTCCATAGCTAGTGTTGGACTCTCTCTGGGAGAAAACCACTTCCCAGCAGACTCTCTCAGATGGAGAGAGTTGCTCACATGCCTGATAAACTGCCTCTTCTACCACGGGCTTGACAACCCGGTTCTTCAACTAACTTCAACCCAATTCCCGCAAAGTGAGGATAACAACAACATAAACTAGTCAATTCCACTCAAGAAACATAGAAGGCAACAACCCAAAGACATTTCAGGTACATACTCGACTCTGCAAGATCGGATAGGATAGGCTCACAGGACACACAGGTGACACGACTCAATTCACTGTTTTTCCACTAGTTTTTAGGTTGCGTGACAAGGAATCCATGCAGAGGTCGAACACAGACTCAACAGTTCAAACAGAGGGTGTATCAGCTTCTCAAGAAAACATCACATGCTTCATATTTTAGAGTCGCATGAGGCATACAAAGATCAAAATGAATTCATGGTTTCAAATAGCCGACGGCAAAATGGAAGATGAACCCCCATCACGGCTCAATTCTTGGGTTAAATTGCATGTGCATGGACTGGCACATGTCACCCATGAAGCTGCATGCGCTCCATCAAATATGCATTCCCTTTTTGCACACGTTGGAGCTGCATGTCTTGCCTCTCCTAGAAGTTAGGATAAAAACATGTTTGTCACACAACTTTGGAATAATAATAATTTATTATTCCCAAGGACTTCAACCCCTAAGCTTAGCCCTTATTTCCAACATTTTATCCAATTTTCCCTTACCCACTCTGTGGAAGCATAGTCCCCCGTCACTCTTTCTTCGTGGTCGGTCTGCACACAACGATGTTTAATCTTTATTAATGTTTTGCATATTACATATACAAAAACAGGCTCATGGCCTTTAATGCATAGGCTCTCCAGCCACATAAACATATAATCCTACCAGCTTATCAATACTCGGCTTACCAGCCTACAAAACATGATTTGCAATTCATAAACATGATTTACAATTCATAAACATGATTATAACAGGGCTCATCCTTGGGTACATTACATCGGGGAAGGCATGCGAAGATCCACAGTAATCAGGGCAAGTGAAGGGAGATGGAGAGAGGACACGGGGATCAAGAAAGGAGGCACGTGAGCTGAGGAGGGGGCCGCATGACAAGGAGAAGAGGAGGGCATTCGAGCAAGTGGAAGGGCAGGGAGGGAAGGAGGAATCTGCAGGGGACAGGGAAAGGGGCATGGGGAGAAGGGGTGTGAAGGGGGGGGTGAGGAGGTCTAGAGAGAGGAGGGGTTAGGGTAGAAAGAGACTACTAAGTGAAGAAGTCCTTAGTTGTGAGTGAGAGACTGTTTGGACTGGCGCAATTAAGGAAACTAGTCATAAGAGGAGGCTTGATTGATGACTAGATGGCTCTGTTCTAGGGATTTTGCAGCTTTATCTATGTTATCTGCCTTGGTGTGCTAAGCACAGAGGATATAAAAGAAGTGTAAGTTGGTGAAGTGATGTTTCAGGGTGTTTATTCATGAACAAAGGCCATTGGGAGGATGAAATTCTAAGGTTGAGAGACCCAAAAGATCATTTATGACTATTTCAGAGTCCCCTAACACCGTTAGAGTTTGAATACTTCGATCATAAGCTAGTTTTAGCCCCATGTACTCTATTAGGGTTTCTTCTCTGTTGTTGGTTGTTTTCCCCAAACTCCAAGAAAACTCAGCTACCTTTTGTCCATCGGAATCATAGATGACTCCCATCGCACCTGCTACCCATGATCATCTTATTAACGTTAATGGTTACTCGAAAGGAGTTAATCAGCTACATGTATTTCATATAATCATGTCCAAACTTATAATTTCCTGGTAGCTTTTGGCAAACTATTCAGTTCCATATGTTAGAAAGATTGTTTATCTTTTGGTATAGTTTTTAGAGTTTTTATAGGTATATTTTTTGTTCGATTTTTATAAATCTTGTCAAAACTTGTTGGAATCGAGATTTAAATGATTGATTTTGTATAATTTGAGTGGTTATTGGTTTTTGAGGGTGTTGAATCTATTTATTCATTCAAAAATACAATTTAAATAATAAGAAATGGCGATTTCACCAATATCTATTTCACAACCTCTGAAAAAAATAAAAAATTCAAAACATATCTTTTAACAACACCTATATTGTTGAGAAAACCAGTGAGTTTCCATTCCGTTGATGTTGGAGGTGTTTGTTTGTTCCTTAAAAGCATTATGAAATGAGAAAACCAGTGAGTTTCCATTCCGTTGATGTTGGAGGTGTTTGTTTGTTCCTTAAAAGCATTATGAAATGGAAGAAGATAAGGAAGACGAGAACATAATTAGTCGCAATTTTGTAATAGCTGTAATAATCGGAGAAATTATGTGGCTCTTTATTTTAAAATTAAGGAGGCCATTCCCATTTTAGAAAAAAGATGGGCTCAAACTTTACCCACTTTTATAGTATGATAAAACATTGATCTTTCCAATGAAGAATCAGACGGGACGGTCAAAGAAAAAATCATTTTTATAAAAACGACTTAAATTTTAAATTTTAAATTTATATAAATAAAAATTACGAGTTTCTAATTACATTTGACGATCATTTGACGAGTTAGGCAATTGAACATTTTCTTATGGAAAAAAATAGATAATTTACTTGGTGATATTTGTAATAAATCACTCTATTGATCAGTACATCATTTAATTGAAAAAACCTTTTCAAACATTATACGATTTTTAATATTGAATGGATTAACATGTCTAGCACCAAATAATCTCTTTGTAATATTGAATGGATTAATGTCTATCGTCCCAATAAAAAATATCTCTAAATAATCTCTTTGTAATATTGAACGGATTAACCCAAATAATTTCTCGAGTGAGTTCTTTCTTTTTTCTCTTTTAACATGTACAACTTTACGAGTGTGTATGAGAGTAACCGATTAATGTTCTTGAATCTAGATGTTTGGCAATCTGATGAGTGTAACAGCCAATCTAAGATTTTTGTATATTTATGTCCAACCAAAACCACCTTTTCTCTTATAAATTAAGATCTCTTAAAATTTGGATGGATGTTATAGAGTGTTTATCTCCACCCCCAAAATCGTTTTTTCCTACAAATCAGGATCTCATATATGCATTGATGGGGCCTCTTTGGCTTGTGCCCTCACCCCAGATACTTCCTATGGAAAATTCTTGAAAATTTAGGTTTTCTCTTCAATTTCTCTTCTACATCCTTTATTTCCATTCATTCAATCTTTGGAGTTTACAAACTTGATCACCTTACCTTGCCTTGTCTTTGTACAAACTCATTTGTGTTTCTTTTCGGGTCATTTCTAACCTTAGTTTAAAGTTATCGCTCGTTTTTGTTGACTATTAGAGTGTTTTTGGTACATTCTTTATTTCCTTTCATTCAACTTTTGGAGTTTACAAACTTGATCACTTTATGTTGCCTTCTCTTTGTAGAAACTCATTTGTGTCTCTTTTTGGGTTGTTTTTAACTTTAGTTTAGAGTTATCACTCATTTTGTTTAACTATTAGAGTGTTTTTGGTCAATGATAACTTGCATGTGGATAATACATTTTGCCCCATATATCTAAAGGGTTGAGTTAATTTTCCACAAATTTTTCTTCCTATAATTATTGGAGCAATGATTGTGTGTTTATAATGAAGAGGTTTTAACTTCATTTTTTTCCCTCCTTACAATAATATGCAGACCTCTCATACTTGTTAACTATTACAGTATAAGGAAAATATCAATAATGTTATATGATTCTACAAAATTATGAAGAAAATTTTATTAAAAGACCCATTAGAAAAAAAAGAAAAGTTGTTTGCATTAGTTCTAGTAGAGGTTTATTATAGCTAAAAATCTCTAAATGGTCGAATATTTTAGCAAAGGTATTTTCAATGGTAGATATCTTATAGTATGGTGCACCAATGTAACACTATTTAAGATTTATTGATGCATATTATATAATATAAATAATTGGTGCACTATATATTTTTAAGCACCTTTTGTGGTATGTCTCCTTATGCATAATGAAATCTTAGTAATGGTAATGATAATAGAAAGAACAACCATTTTAGTATCATTGAAGGTAATGGTGTTGTTGTTGTAGTAAAGAGAAATATTGTTTTTAGTATAGTTATGAGCATTGGCTCTTCACCAATAAAAACACACTTATATCCATCTATGAGATTGATGATTTTAGCTTTTAAGTAGCACTTGTGTTAAAATACATAAAAAATCTTTGATCCATACATACATGTAAGGAGTAGTGGTATATGCTATAATTTTCTACATACTTTTGCTTATATATATTGAAAATGAATTTATGCATACACATGATTTAAATGTGTTGTTACATACCAATAATTGATTCCTACTGGTTCTTACAAATTATTTTGTATTGAAAAGAGATTCCTTTGACTACTAATGTTATTAATTTGTAAAAAAAGGGAAAAAAAAGTGTGGTTCCTAAGTAGCATTCACAAGTAGAGTAAAATAAAACATAATCATTGGATAGTAATAGATAAAACACCCAAGTGTCCAATTTGAAAAAATAGGTTGAATTATAACAAAATACTAATATATTATCAAAGTCCTCACAAAAAAGTGTGGTTCCTAAGTAGCATTCACAAGTAGAGTAAAATAAAACATAATCATTGGATAGTAATAGATAAAACACCCAAGTGTCCAATTTGAAAAAATAGGTTGAATTATGACAAAATACTAATATATTATCAAAGTCCTCACCATTTGCGAAAAAAGTTCACGGGATTATTAAAAAATTAACATTAAACATTAATCCCAGCTACCCGAGGATGGAGGGGAGCTAGTCATGATCATGTGGGAATGGACCCCATATAGTAATTGGAAAGTCAGTCTCCATGGGTTGTACAATGTACCATTCATCAATAGTAACCTAGTATCTAGGCCACTTTGACATCACAAGATCCATGGTTGGTAACGCTTTGTCCACACATTGGTAGGATAGCGGATAGATCATGCACATACTCATCACATCCTTGGATAATGTTTTTGGCTAATTGAAAAGAAAGTAAGGCATGTTGAGAAAGAGCACAGGTATGATGAGGATCTGAGGTAGGACATACATGATACATAGTATATGTGGCCCCATGCCAGTGGTCCGCAATCTATTGTAGGTGTTCCATATACAAGCACACCTTGTAGGATGGCACCTCAATCTACAAGGACAGAATAACATAGATTGGAATACCATCATAGAAAGAGAAGACTACTATAACAAAAAAATTAAATAGACCATCACTTCTCCTTTTCTAGAACCAAAGTAAAAGTTCAACGCTAATAAGAAACCAAGTAGCATAGAAATCCAAAGGCAAGGGAATTCAATTGCTAGGAATAAATACCAATTCAGTAGATCTAGATAATACATAGAAATATAATAAAAGTTTCATAATTTAAGTTCATTTGCAATGCGTGTTGGTTCTTGGGCCTAGTTATCTTCCTAATTCAGAGGTCTTGTTTCATCCACATTTGGATCCCAATTCCTGAAGGGAGTCTATGTAGGGGTTTTACCCCTAACTAATGTCATCAAGGGATCCATGGGGGGTGGTGAAAATTCTTAGGAGCCTCCCCTTGTAGGGGTTCGAGGGAACTGCCTTTGAAGATAACATTTTTGGAAAACTTTCTTCCAAAATATTATAATTTTGTAGTCAATTTGGATTTCTCATTATTAGGTCATACATATGATGATATAATTTATGTTGGTTCCTTTTGTTGGAATATTGGTTGTTGTCATTAATGTCAACCCTAGTCATTGGTTTTGGACCACAAGATTGATGAAGGTATTTCGACATGAAGGATAGTGTACATGCAGACACAAAACCCATGGATGGATAGTATACATCATGTTGTTTCTAGTGGTAGGTGGAACATCACGTGAATCCTCATGGTTGAGGAGAAATAATTTTTTGGATATGACAAATTGAATTAAAGAAGGAAGTACATGTCGACCCTGAAGATAATTAAAGAAAAAAAATACAAAATAAGAAAGTGTCAGGTCGGCCCTAATGTTAAAAGGAAGTGACATAAAGGGTATAAATACATATAATTATACATTCATTTTATATACACAAGTCAAATTTCAGAGGAAATCGGAAGTAAAGAAGGTCGGATTTCAAGGGAGGATGAAGTCTTTTGGTGATGTGTTCTGAGTTATCAACAGGTGTTCTGGGTAAAAAAGTCATAACTTATTCATAGAGAATCAAAATGATGTGAGACCAATTTCATTGGAAATAGTATGGTCAGTAGTTTCTTGTGTGCGAATTTCATAATCTGATGTTAAATATTGAGCGCTAGGCATTCTGTACAATTTCACTCTCCTGAATAAACCAGAATTGAATAAGATCTACCATTCTCTCTATAAATTATTTTTGGGGAGGATTCAAGGAGTGAAACTTGGAGGACTTTCAGATAATACATTGAGTAATATTATCTATAGGATCAGATTATTCCAAGAATTGAAGAATTGCAAAAGTTGAAGAAGTCTCAGGAAGCATTATCAGGTTCTATGTGATGGTTGGTTGATGGTGATGATTTAATGTAAAGTTTTATTATCTCTCACATATTCTTGGGTGGAAGTAAGGGGAAAGGATGGAGAGGTCAAACCTCTCTTGATATTGAAGGATTGTATCTTCCTTTTGGAGGTTTATCCCTCCGTTTATATTTGGAAGTTGTAGCTTCCCTTGGAAGTCATTACTTCCCTTGAACAATACCTATTGATTATTTCTCATATATTGTGCATGGTGTATTGTGGTTTATTGGTGTAACTCTTCTACTCTTGTTCACTTCCCATTAGATATATAATTGAATATATGATCTGTTTGAAGTATAGGTTGAACGTTTTTTTAAATTGTACTTGATATTGATTCGGCCCCCTCTTTGTATCAACAATTGGTATCATAGGGGGTTAACGTCAGTACAATTTAACCACTGGAAGGAAGATCCTAAGTAGAAATGGAAGACAACATTCCAAATGGGATTCCACCATTTGATGGAAGCAATTTTGATTACTGGAGTAATATAATGAAAACTTACTTGAAATCTCTTGGGGAAGATGTTTGGTTCTCAGTTGCTTCAGGATACAATGATTTGAAGAAACCAAAGACTACAACTCAGAAGGAAGCAAGAAGGAACAACAAATTGGCAATAGATACCATCCTAGATGGATTGACAGATTCTGTGAAATCCAAGTTTGGATCATGTGCATCATCAAAAGAGATTTGGGACAAGCTACAAGACCTTTATGCAAGGGAAGAAGCAGAAAAAGAATTTCAAGCAAATTACAACATCTCATATTTCAAAGAAGAAAATAGAGGTCAGTTATTTTTCTCTAATTGTGAAGGAGTAAGACATGTTGAATTTGAATGTCCTTATGCAAGGATTGAAAGAGATGACACTGAAAAAGAAAATTCCAATGAAGAAGAATAAAATCATGAAGCAAAAATGATTCAACAATAAGATGAGAATATTAAAAAATTTAAGCACGTTGAGATCGAAAATAGCAAGCTCAAAAACACACATAAAAAACTAAGAAGTGAATTGTGTAGTTGTGAAAATATAGTTGTAAGATTGAAGAAACAATTAGAAGACTTTGAGGAACTAAGAGAAGAAACCATTTCCTTGAAAACTCTACTCAAAGAATCAAGAAGAATAGGAGAAGTAAAGAATGTCCAAATAATGAAGAAATAAGAATATTCTGAGAAACTTGAACAAGAAGTTGTCTCATTGAGAAAGATCTTAAGAAACTCTCAAGTTCCAAAAGAATTAACACATCTTGGATGCATGGTTGAATCTTCATACAAAGAATATGAAAATATCAACAAGAAGGTTGAAGAAAGAGCTACACAGATAGTTGATGAAAAGTGGACAAGGATACCAGAAAGAAGGAATGATTACAAAAGAGATGAATATCCAAGAAGACCTCCTACCTTCAAGAATAAAAGAAGCTTCAATCAGTATGAAGGAAACTATAGAGGAGTAGATCATGAACCCAGATGGACTACATCACAAAGAAGGTCACTTACTCCCAGGTATCAAAATTTATTTCTTTGTCATTGTTATACTTGCAAAAATTTTGGACATAAGGCAATTAATTACATAATCAATGAAAGGAACAACTATGCAAGAAACATGAATGGTGTAAATAGAATATATGGATATAATCATGGATTTGTCAACAAAATTTATAATCCATTCTCCCCATTGATGGACACAAATATTGTATGTTACAAATGTAATTATCTTGGTCACAAAGCACAAGATTGCAGATATATGTATGAATATGCTCCTATTCCAAATGTCCCTATGCCAACCACAGTATGGAGAAGGAAAGATATTCCAAACAATGGATATTATCAAATATCATTTACCGCTGAAGAATGTAAAGACGAAGGTGAATGGTACATAGACAGCACGGATGTTCTTCAAACATGACCAAGGATCAAGACAAATTCATCATCTTGAAGAGAAAGGGTGGAAATGTTCCATTTGGAGATGACTCGTCTACCAAAATACTTGGAAAACGTGTAGTAGATATTGAAAGAAAAAATGTAAAATCAACTATTGTAGTATTAGTTGAAGTCTTGAAGCATAATCTACTCAGTGTTAGTAAAATGTGTGATCAAGAATATACTCTCACATTTGACTCACAAAGATGAAAAATCAAAGAATAAGGTCCAGGAAGACTTGTTGCAACTGCAACAAGAATACCATGTAACATATACATCCTAAATCAATGAAAAATATCCAAGGAAGAAAGAGAACATAACAATGAAGTGTTATTGAGTGCCACTTGTTCAGGGGGAGAAGCCCCAAAGAAGAAGGTCACCTTATGCCATTAAACTCAGGGGGAGAAACCTTACCCTTTTCCATTGATGTCAAAGGGGGAGAGAAATTGGGATTATGAAGACAAAGGGAGCATGAGTGTTGTCATCAATGACAAAGGGGGAGATTGTTGGAATATTGGTTGTTTCCATTGATGTCAACCCTAGTCATTGGTTTTGAACCACAACATTGAGGAAGTTATTTGGACATGAAGGACAATGCACATGTAGAAACAACACCCATGGATGGATAGTATACATCATGTTGTTTTCGATGGTAGGTGGCATGTCACATGGATCCTCATGGTTGAGGAGAAATGATTTTTTGAACATAACAAATGAATTGAAGAAGGGAGTATAGGTTGGCCCTGAATATAATTAAAGAAAATAATTGCAAAATAATAAAGTGCCAAGTCAACCCTAATGTCAAAAGGAAGCGCCATAAAGGGTATAATTATATATCATTATACATTCATTTTATATACACAAGTTGAATTTCAGAGGAAACTTGAAGTAAATAAGGTTGGATTTCAACGGAGGATGAAGTCTTTTGGTGATGTGTTCTAAGTCATAAACAGGTGTTTTGGGTAAGACATACAGAAATTCTTCATAGAGAATCCAAATGAAGTGATAACAATTTCATTGGAAAGACTAAGGTCTGTAGATTCTTGTGTACGAATTTCAGAATCTGATGTTAAATATTGAGCAAGGGGCATTATGTACAAGTTTGCTCTCCTGAATAAACCAGAATTGAATAAGTTCTACCATTATCTCTATAACTTCTTTTTGGGGAAGATTCAAGGAGTGAAACTTGGAGGATTTTCAAAGAATACATTGAGTAATATTATTTACAACATCACAGTATTCCAAGAATTGAAGAATTGTACAAGTTGAAGAAGTCTCAGGAAGCATTATCAGGTTCTATGTGATGGTTGGTTGATGGTGATGATTTAATGTAAAGTTTTATTATCTCTCATATATTATTGGGTCAAAGGAGGGGGCAAGGATGGAGACCTCAACCCTCTCTTGATATTGGAGGATTGTATCTTCCTTTTGTAGTTTTATCCCTCCCTTTATATTTGGAATCTTTAGCTTCCCTTGGAAGTCATTACTCCCCTTGAACAATAAATATTGATTGTTTCTCATATATTGTGCATGGTGTATTGTGGTGTATTGGTGTAACTCTGCTACTATTGTTCATTGCTCATTGGATATAATTCAATGTATGATCTAGTTGAAGTATAAGTTGATTTTTTTTTAAATTGTACTTGATATTGATTCACCCCCTTCTTAGTATCAACACCTTTTTTCCCTAGAAGCAAACCCTCTTTTTAGGAAGGAATTCTATTATGGCTATGTATGGTGAAAGAGAGCATTGTGACTAAGAGAGGAGGATATGAGATAGTTAAGAGGAGTTTGTAAAAAATGTTTTGTAGGTTTTTTCCATTCATTTTTTCAGATGGAATAAAGGAATGGTTGATTGTTTCTCTATGGATATAGCACATATCAGGTGAACCATGTATATTGGTGTCTCTCTTGTATTATGTTCTTCTATGTTTTTTTTTTAGGTGTGTGTGTGTGTGTTTGTGTGTGTGTGTGTGTATATATATATATATATATATATATATATTATTTCTCTATGATCCTATTCCTAACAATGGGGACATCATCACCTATGAATTCCTAGGTAAGGAAATATTTTACCAAAATGGAGGCCCCTCCAAGGGAAGACACTAGGTAAACAATTTATTTCATGTTATAAAATAGGCTTTTAGATACTACAAAGCCTAAAAATATAAGTTTTTTCTTTTTAATTTCCAGATCTTATGCATCCCCCCCTCTAAGTATGGATTTGAATGAATCCATTTATAGCCCATGGTCAACTTACATTTTAGGAAAGAAGTGGATTTCCCCCACTTTCATTATCTCTAGAAAGTTATTAGCCTACAAAGGAAAATCTTCAAAACAAAATGGCAATAAATAAAACTATACACACACTCAAAAACATCCTTAATCTATGTTTTACACACTACACATAAATTAAAGAACAAAATTCAAAGAAAATACTGTAGCTAACATGCACACAAAAGCCTCTCTTACAGGCAACAAGATTGTCCATTTACATGCTCATGAAGGTGAAAGATGGATTATGGTCTTACTCCTGTAATCACTCACTTCAATATCAACTTACAAGTTGTCTAGTTCTACACACTCTTCAAATCAAAAAGGAAATTCAATGCAACCTGCAAATTCTGAAAAGTTACTTTATTTCTACACAAGAAACAAAGGTTTTAATGAGATATTCCATTTGATAGCTCATGTAATGTGAAGGATGGACTCTCAAACTATTCATGTACTACAACACTTTGCAAGATAAAAGAAGAGATTAAAAGAACACAATTCAGAAATAAATGATCACACACAGAAATCATAAATGTTCACACACATAAAATATAAATGATTATAAAGCTACCACTAGATTATTGTTCACATATTTTGATGCATCCACACTTAGATTATATTATAACTCACAAGTTACTTACTTCAAACATTTCTACTCACAACTACTATGTACAAAATCATGCCACACACACACTTATAGAAATTAGATCCACATTACCATTACAACAATCTTACCAAGTCGAAATAGTGGGTCGTTGCCATGCCAACATGGAAGCTTAGAGAAAACTCAAAGAATAATAAAATTTACAGAACACATGGAATCAATGAATTTAACTTCATATTAATTATTCAACAAGTAAGTTTACAAAAGGAGTCTGTTCAAAAATCCAATATGCAACATAACAATGTATATCCTTCCCTACTTGCTACTTACTTTATATCATCTACACAACAACCCTTTTAAAGAAGGTTAGTTGTTATTACCAAGGTATGAGGATAGTTATCAAATGTTTTCAAAATATTACAATTGGTGAATCATGTCATATATGAAGGAATGGAATTCATCCTCATGACACAAAGTGAATGAGTGATGAAGTATATCATGATATCCAAACTATCCAATGATACTTCCGTCTAGCTAAATTCTTGAAATCATCACTAGGATACTCATTCAAAAATGTTAATATTGTAGATAGGGGTTTCGTACCAGACTAGCACAGTAATAGAGCTGGGTACCAGACCAACGCAGAGCTGGCACCGGAATAGGTCCAGAGATGGTACTGGAATAGGTGCATAGATGGTACCAGAAGAGGCGCAGAGTTGGTACTAGAATAACGTAGAGTATCAGATCGGGCGGAGAGATGGTACCAGAATAACGCAGAGTACTGGATCAGGAAAAGTACCATATCAGGAAAAGTACCTGATCTAGTGAAGTACCAGATCAGGAAGAGTACCGGATCAGGTGGAGTACCAGAATAGGTTTTTGCAGTACCAGATAAAGTGATGCCTTGTCATGAAGATGCTTAGTAATAGTCAAATTAATTAGGAGCATAATAATCATTAATTATTCAATTCTAACCATTGATAAACCACATAAATCATGACTAAATGAATATTACCTCATATACAAAACAATTGTTAAATGACATGACTATTGAGGAAAATAGGTAGAGAGTGCATACGTATGAGGAAACAATTGTTAGGATATGAGACAAGATAAGGCAATTGGAGGTGACAAAAATGAGGCTCAACATTTTCCCCATTCTTTATCCATTGCATGTCCTCATGCGACAATGATCTTCAAAATTTCAAAATTGATGATACTCCTCACCCGATCAAGCATTCCCTAAAGTTCCACTTTTCTTCAGCTCCTTAAGTTCTCTTTTAAGTAACCTTATATACAATATAAACTTCCTAGCATATGATTCACACTTCTTACCCATGGAAAAGTAGTTATGACGGAAAAGTGGAGTCATGAAAAATAGATTAGATATGTTAGTGATTTGACGTTAAGTCTTATCCAATCTATTGTGGATCATAGTTAGGAGAAAGGTCTAGATGCGACTCTAATATGATTACAGGATAGTGGCTAAGAGTTTTCATAATGACTTTGACTAACAGCCCCCCTGGCTAGACTAGCTTTAAAATAAAAGTGATATAAGCATAGTTTAGATCTCATTTGAAGAGAGGACCACATAAAAGAATACATCCCAAGATGATTAACTCATTTCTTATATCATTTTTTAGAGATGAAGTTCTTCTTTCTTAGGTAAGGGATAAATTCATGGAGGTTTGTAACACTTTTGTGAAAATCTGAACTCCACAATTCTGAAAAACATTACTTCGACCGAACTAATATTAATTTTTTACCGAACCCTGGAACGTCAAATTGAATGGTACAGTGACGACACCCTCAATTTTTGTGTAGAAATTTATTCAGACAGATTTTTTCGATCCAACAATATGTTTCCGGTCGAAAACTTCTTTCACCCGAAATAATATTTCGTCCGAACTATTCTTTCAAACGAACTATGCTTTCGGCTGAACTATTTTTTTGGCTGGAATATTGTTTCTATATTAACCGCACATCGCAATTGGAACGTTTTTCTCAGATCTTCCCGATTCTGATAGTGAGTGATTGTGAGTGGTGTTGGTGCGAACGTGGTGTTGGAGGGAACTCCTTCGGGAAGTCGTCTTGTTGTGTTGGCGGGCAGTCGGGCGGGCTGAGCTTCAGGTAAGCCCAAAACCTATAAATTTAATTTTTATTTATAATTTTTATATTAACTGTAATTTTTGATTTTTTAATTTAATTTATATGTCATACTTTCAATTTTTAATTTTAATTGTAATTTTTAATTTCATTTGTAATTTGTAATTTGTAATTTATATGGCGGCCTATGTAGACAAGTCATTATCACACCAACAACTTGGCCATAGGGCTGGGCCCCCGCGACCAAGTCACAGTCTGGACCGTGACTTGGTCATGGGGGGCTAGCCCTGTGGCCAAGCCTTGGGCATGCCAATGGCTTGGCCACAAAGCTAGGCCACTGTGGCCAAGTCACAGTCCACATTTTAAAGGCAAATTCTCTATATTTTCAAAAAACTTTATATTTCAGGCCAACCAAATTCCCCATGTAATGTTTAAGGGAAGTTATTTAACCTTTTTTAGGTCCTTGTTGTCACAACAATTTTTAAATGCCACTTCAATAATTTCTCCTACCCAAACATTTTGGTTCCCTATCATTCCGTTCAATTCCTTCCAAACTGTTATGGAAAGACCTGCAAGTTGTGAAGAGACGAGCACTTGTATCCTCTACTTGTTGGCATAGGCTACACCATCCAAGCCCAACAAATGATATTTTCTGCACAATATCCTAGTTAGTATCCCTTTTGTTCAAGATCAACTGCATGGAATTATTTTATTTTGAAGGGATCTTAAGTTACCATGTGACTTGCCACTACCATGTATGAATATTCTCTCTACCCTCCTCAATAATATCCTTATATCCTAATTTTGGTACATATTGCCCTGATGAGTTTAAAGACCAAACTAATTGTTCTTCCTTCTCTTTGATTGTGATGTTTCTAAGTTTTAGATAATATGAATTGCTTTGATATCCGATTCCTACATTTGTTTCCAACCAAAGGGTCTGAACCTATTTTGACTTTGTCATGTTTTCCCACTTGCCATATCAACCAATTTCCCAACAATTGAAATGATGAAAGTACAACTTTAGACACATTTGAGGAAATATGTATTCACTTAACTAGATTTATGACAGGGTAAAATTATGTGCATAATTGTGTTATATAGTTTGGTACATGTAGAAGAAATCTTTATGTTTATTTCAAATTTGTTAATAATTGTACATTCTGATTATAAAAGTGTTCTAAAATTCTATGCATAAATGTGTTATATAGTTTGGTACAGGTAGAAGAAATATTTTTGTTTATATTTATGTTTATTTTAAATTTGTTAATTAGTATTTAGATTTTAGATTTGGTATGTAGGCATTTGTTTTGGTCTAGTTTAGATTTAAAGACAATATTTTATTGACTGGTAATAGTTTTGGTCTATTGTTTGACCACATAATTTATTAAGTGGTTTAATTCAAATAAATTTATGCATAGAAAT
>SNQJ01S0017243.1:46995-66647 GCA_010110895.2 Picea sitchensis
TTCATCATCAATGTTGATAGATTCTCCTGCATATTTCAATTTAAAGTTTATATTAAAAAAAAAAAACCGAACACAAATTCACTAAACTATATATACAAGTGTTCATCTTGTATTATCTAAATTTATGTACATACCTATAGGTGATTCGTCTTCTACTTCAATTTCAGTTTCAACATCTTCTGCTTCAATTTTGGTTTCAACACCTTCTGCTTCAATTTCGGTTTCAACGTCTTCTTTGACATTATGAGACAAATCTATTTTTTTTGTTTGAAAAACATCAAATTGTAATTACAATCAATTATATTATTTACAATATTTTAAATTTGAATTCTATACTTTGAATTCTATACTTTCTTAATACAGTCCCAATGTGTGTCATGTGCTCAATCATCATATGTCCATGCATACCTGGTTGAACTTCTTCTTGTTGAAAATCTCCATTTACATTATCATCATTTTTTTCTTCAATATTTTCACATTCTCGTTTCTTTCTCCAATAATGCTCTTTCCTTTGTTCGTTTTGGCGAGTATCATATCGAGTGCGATCAAATTTTCTCTTGTGCAAAATTTTGTTTCCCATGAATTTTATAGTTATCTATAAAATATATGTTCAATAAAGACTTCACCTTGAAAAAATGCTCAGCATTTATCTTTCAACATATAAATTGTTATTCCAATAAAAACTTGAACAAACATCAATTACCTTATTCAACAAAAACGAAAAAGATGATTCGAAACTTTGTTTACGTGCTCTAGAAAACCATCATCTATCGATATCGATCCTCTAATTAAGCCTATGGAACTGAGGGAAAAAATAAAGAAAGAAAATAATACAGTTGCAATTAGTAATAGAAATTCTTTGAAATCCCTATCCCTAAGCTCATATATGTTCGTCCATTCGATGAATTGTGTTAAATGTGTTCAAACGAAAGCGTATTTATACTATTTGGTGCGAAATGAAACTATATGACGTGTCTTTTCATTTTTTCTGACCGACGGAATTTACTCAATAATATTTCGGCCGAAACAAGGTTTTTTTAGTCGAAAATCTTGGAAACCATTTAGTTTTTACGGTTTCCATTAGAATTTTTGTTTTGGCCGAAATATTATTGTTTCATCCAAAATACTATTTTGGCCGGAAACTAAAAATTGAGACTATATTCAGAAACTAGATAATTCCCCCAAGATTACATGAACTTCAGAGGTTGCAGACTCCTGCAAATACTTAGAATTTGGTTTCGAAAATGACACCAGCATTTGCAAAATTGAATCTAGTTTCAATTCCTATAATTTCTTTTCATTTTCATTATTTTTATCTAATTTTATTTAATTTTTTAAAAAGATCACTGCATAACATTTTTAGCAGACATTATGATTCAGTGAAATGAAATATTTGTATCTCTAAAAATATACAATGAAAAATTTAGAAACAATTATACTCATAATCATTTAATTGTTCTTTTCAAAAGGGTATATTTAGATTTTAATTTTAAGTAAAAATTAAGATAGATACAAGGTGTAGAAAAACATATGTTTAAAATTTGAAACGTTTTCATCTTGGTCAACTTAAAAAAATTCTAGAAATTATAATATTCATTCGTTAGATTCAAAATTATAGTCATAATAAAATAGAGTCTCTGTAGATTGTTGCAGTATATTTCGTTTCTTAAGAACATAAGTTTAATAATAGATACATTGTTGTGGGAAAAAATAACTCATTATCATTCCTTTCATGCTTAAGTAACATACTATTAAACAATTTTCAAATTGACATATCAAATCTTGTTAAAAAAAATTGAAAAATAGTCATTAGAAAGCTAACAAAATTCTTCAAAAGTTTTGTTTTTATTGTAAAGTGAAATTCTAAATAAAACAAATACTTTTGTATGTCGGAAGATGAAGAACTTGTGAAAATACAGTTTTTTTCTCATAAAACAATCAAAAGTGTTAACCCATCTTCATGATTTTACCCTAGGGTTAACATCAATAAAAACCATCCCAATAATCAACAATCTCCCCCTTTGGCATTGATGGAAACACTATGATGCAATATTGAAGTCATATCACTCATGCTCCCCCTTGTAATTTTTAAACCTGTGAAGTAAAGCAATGCATAAATATTCTTAAGTAAAATAGAAATTAATCAATGGCTCATACACATAGTACACAGATATTTACGTTGGAAACCATTAACCCAGAGAAAACCAATCTTCCTTGGTGGCGCACCTTTCAAATATTCATTGTATTAATTTCACCATTCAAGATACAATATATACAATGTTTTAGGTATTTCGTAGCTACCAAAACCCCAATCCCCTAATCCAAGATTAATTTAGAAAACCATTAAAAATAGCAAAACCCGCTAAAATAGCAAAATCCGCTAAAATAGAAAAAAACGCCCAAAAAAATTGGGATCGTCAAATGCAGTTGTTGACACAAAGAGAAAAGAAAGTTGGGATCGCCAGGCGCAGTTTTCGAATATGACGTGCCCACACACACACAGATGCAAATAATATAACGCATACCCAGCATTATCCCACTTGTTGTTTTCCTTGCATACAGGGGTTCACAGGATTACATAGTCAACAATCCAGGGAAGCAATGCCCATTGTTACTCTACACCAGGAGAACATCTCTCTGCTCATTGAATTTTTTAATGAATCTGCAACATTCTTCAAAGTGTCAACCTTTTCCAGCAACACCTTCTTTTCTTCAACCATGTCTCTCATAAAGTGATACTGGACAAAGAAATTATGGTAGCGAATTCTGGTATCACAAAGTTTTGGGTAATGGACCCAAGTTTTTTTTATGGATAATGGTATGATTTTTTATGTATTTGCAGGTAAGAATATTCTACATGATTAGTACATGTCATGCCATTTTTGGTGGTATGTGGAATGTCACAGAACTCCTCATGGTTAGAGAGTTATGGCCATGTGAAGTTGGAGAACCCTCATGAGCCATCTAGAAGCCCCAAAAGGTCAAAGTAGTCAAAGATGATGCAAAATAAATTATTTAAATAATAAAATTAATAGATAAATTACTAATTATGGAAAGTGGTTAAGTTAAGTGGACAAGTGGTTATAATTGGGTTAGCCCTAAAATAAGGAAAGTGGTTTAAGAGATTTTAGAAGGCAAATAATAAAGTGAAGCAATGAGTGTACTATAAGTCAAAGTGGATACAAAAGAAATTATTTAAATAATAAATTTAATGGAGAAATTACTAAGTGGACAAGTGGTTAGAAATGGGTTAACCCTAAAATAAGGAAAGTGGGTTAAGATGGTTAAAAGGTAACCCCTTCAGGAAGCTACATGAAAGTATAAATAAGAGGCAAGGCTCTCTCATTTTAATCACACTTGAGAATATTTAATATCTACAAGTGACTGAGGTAACCAAAGGATATCTAAGGTGAATTTCAGAGGGAAGGTGAAGTAAATAAGGTTGAAATTCAAGGGAGGATAAATTCTTTTGATGATGTTTTCTAAGGTATGTTATTTACAGGTCATCTCACCATTTTCGCAATAATGTTTTTTCTAGAATGATTCGTACCATGCAATTCGGAGGTCGTTGAGGAAACATATTCAAGTAGTTGTGATACAAATTTTCTCTTGTGGGTCGGTGTATTTTTGGAGTTACACTTCGTGGAAAATAGGGTTTGTGGCTAGTCTTGAAACTAGTCTAAAACAGGTGTTTCGGCTAAAAATGTCAAAACTTCTTCATAACAGATCAAAATTCAGTAAGACGAAATGTATTCATTAGAGTAAATTCTTTAGTATTGTTTCTACCATTTTCAGATCCATACAAGAAACATTCTATGTGAGACACGCTCTACAAGGTTTCTCTCTAGAATAAGCCATAATTCAACAAGGTATGCCATTTTTTGCTATAACTCATTTTCTGAGAGATTCCAAGTAATGAAATATGGAAGAATTGCATAAAAGAAACTGAAGAACATTGTGTACTATTTTCAAATCTTTATCCATTATAAGTACATAGTTATGATTATTGCAAGTTAGGGTTGTTGACTAATCCAAAACTAGTCATGTGAGAC
Source organism: Picea sitchensis (assembly GCA_010110895.2). NCBI lineage: Eukaryota > Viridiplantae > Streptophyta > Pinopsida > Pinales > Pinaceae > Picea > Picea sitchensis. The sequence goes on from SNQJ01S0017243.1 coordinate 51,048, forward strand.
TAAAGTAAAATTTGATGAAAATGATAGTCTCTTGTTAAGGAAGGTTTGCAGGTATGTGATCATATAAAACATGTATGTTACATAGTTACAAATCAGATTTGGATGATGAAATTGATGAAGGATTTTGGTTGAGGTATGTTATAGATAGAGGTTGTATAACAGTGAGGTTGTGGCACATGGTTTGATGTAATGGTTTATGGTATTTGGTTATAGATAGTATGATGTATTGCTAGAGAATTTTTTATGGTTATATTGGTATATGTATTTGGTATATGGTTGAGGTACATGTTGGGTACATGGTTGAAACAAGTAGTTGATGAGTTGGCACATACATGACGTGTATAGTTAATGATGTTGGTACATCTTGATGATTCATAGTTTATGTGTATTTGATGCATGATTGGTACATATTTGATGCATGGTTGATGCACTCGTTGATGGTATAGTTTGAGGTACAGGTTGTTGCATGGTTGATGCACTTGTTTATGGTACAGGTTGATGATTGGTTTTTTGTACATGTTTGGTGCATCATTGATGCACTTGTACAAGTTGAGGTACAATTTTATGTATTGTACATGTTGGCATGGGTTATTGTTATAGCAAGATTTTCCTTACTCCATGCAGTCTTGCACATAAGGCCTTTGTCCATGTCCCTATGCAGACTTGTCATCCCTTTTTTGAAAATACCAGAGCTAAAAGTACAATTGTTTCCACATATACACACCTTGACTACTATAAAACATGTGTATATCTAGGTTTCACCACTACAACCCATGTAGATCAGGAAATGTGCCCAAAATTGAAAAATAGTGTTGGGTTTGTTGATTAAGGTTGGTTTTCATTGATGTCAACCCTTGAAGAAATCCCGGTAGCACAAATGTTTGGTTAATGGACCCAAGTTTGTTTGATGTAAAGATGACTCATTATTGTCTTTTCATGGTTGATAATAAGTACAAATGGATGAACTCCAAAGTGGTCCCCTTATGGTGAAATCTCTCACGAGAAGATGCTTTGTGGATTGAGTTATCCTAGAAGTATGGTTAGAGAACCCATGCTTATTTGTGGAATAACAGGATGAAGGTTAGTGAATTTGTCAGTGAAAATATCCTATATGGATATTTCTTTTCATGCCATTTACTTTTGTATGTGGAATGTCACATAACTCCTCACAGTTAGAGAGTTATGGCCATGAGAAGTTGGAGAACCCAAGTTTGGGTAATGGAACCAAGTTTGTTTGATGGATAATGGTATGATTTTTGATATATTTGCAAGTAATACTATTCTATATGGATATTACCTATCATTCCATTTCTGGTGGTATGTGGAACGTCACATAACTCCTCACGGTTTGATATTTATGGCCTTACGAAGTTGGAGGACCCTCATATGTCATCTAGAAGCCCCAAAAGGTCGAAGTAGTGAAAGTGGTTTAAGATATATTAGAAGGTAAATAGTAAAGTGAAGTGATGAGTGTACTATAATTCAAAGTGAATACAAAATAAATTATTTAAATAATAAATCTAATGGAGAAATTAGAAGTTGGTTAACCCTAAAATAAGGAAAGTGGGCAAAGTGACCTAGAAGATGTTTTTAAGGAAGCTACTTGGAGAGTATAAATAAGAGGAAAGGGTCTCTCATTTTAGATCACACTTGAACATATTGAATATATATAGGTGTATATGGTAACCAAAGGATATCTAAGATGGATTTCATAGGGAAGGTGAAGAAAAGAAGGTCAGAATTCAAGGGAGGATAAATTCTTTTGATGATGCTTTCTAAGGTATGCTATTTACAGGTCATCTCACCATTTTAACAATAAATTTTTTTATAGAATTATTCAGACTGTGAAATGGCTACACCATTGAGTAAACATATCTAAGTATCTATGGTAACAAATTCAACTTGTGGGTCGTTGTATTTTTGGAGTTACACTCTATGGAAAATAGGGTTTGTGGCTAGTCGTGAAACTAGTCTAAAACATGTGTTTCGGGTAAAAACACCATAACTTATTCATAACAGATCCAAATTCAGTAAGAACACATTTTTTGGTTAGATTACCATCTATAGTATTTGTTGTAACATTTTAATATCCATTCAAAAAATATTTTGTGTGGGCCACTCTCTACAAGGTATCTCTCTAGAATAAGCCAAAATTCAACAAGGTATGTCATTTTTTCTATAACTCCTTTTCTGAGAGTTTCCAAGTAGTGACACCTGGAGGAATTGCATAAAACACATTGAATAAAATCGTGTATCATTTTTAGATCTTTATTCATTATAGGTACATAGTTATGATTATTTCAAGTTAGGGTTGTTGACTAATCCAAAACTAGTCATGTGAGACTAAAGAAAAGTTTGATGAAAATTGTAGTCTCTTGTTGTTAAAATTAAGGAAGGTTTGAAGGAATGTGATCATATACACGAGGTCTATTACAGAGTTACAAATCATATTTGGATGATGAAATTGATGAGGTCTTTTGGTTGAGGTACATGTCGGGTACATGGTTGAGACAAGTAGTTGATGAGTTGGCACATACATGAGGTGTATAGTTGATGATTTTGGTACATATTGATGATTCATAGTTGATAAGTAGTTGACACATGATTGGTACATACTTGGTACATGGTTGGATGCACTTGTGTATGGTACAGGTTGGTGTATGATTGATGCACTTGTTTATGGTACATGTTGATTACAATTTGATGTACAGGTTGATGCATGGTTCAGGTTTATTGGTATAGGTTTATAGCAGTATATCTCAAAGTAATAATGTGAAAATGGTTCCATCATTCTACTTCTACTTCAGGGCATTTGGACAGGGCAAGGACAGTTGGTTGTAGCCGGAGAACATAGGGGGTTGTAGCCTCCTTTTGGTTGTAGCCAGAGAATTGGGGAGTTGGAGCTTCCCTCAGGTTGTAGCCTAAGAAACTAGAGGTTTGGGGCCTCCTTCTAGTTGTAGATGGAAAACAAACGAAGTTGGTGCTTCCAATGAATGTAAATCTTCAAGACATATAAGAAAAATCATTATGTGGTTTTCTCCCGCTTTGGGTTTCTACGTAAAACAATGGTGTACTGTGTATGTGTATGATTGTTCATTTGTTCATTTCTCATTATTGGATGATAACTCTACATTGATATAACACTTGTATTATTTGGTTTAAAAAGGATTATAGTTTCTCTATTACTGATTCACCCCCCCTCTTAGTAATCCAACAATTGGTATTAGAGAAGGTTCCTTAAGAAATCAGTTTGACCACTGAAAGGTAGATCATGGAGAGAAACAACTTGTATAAAAATGGAATACCACAGTTTGATGGATAGAAGTATGTTTTTTGGAGCATAAGGATGAAGACATATATACAGGAACAAGGATTTGAAATTTGGCAATCAATTATAGATGGATACACAACACCAGCAGTTCCACCAACCAATGATAAAGAAGTGAAACTTTGTCAGAATAATTCAAAATCCACAAATGCACTTCTGAATGGTCTCAGTGAAATGGTATTCATCAAAGTTTCACATTGTAAATCTACTAAAGAGATTTGGGACAAGCTTCGAATTATTTATGAAGGAGATTTAAAAGTCAAAACAACAAAGCTAAATTATAGAGGTCAATTCGAACAACTAAAGATGAAGGAAGATGAGAATATTGCAGCCTACTCCTTATGAGTCGATGAAATAGTGAATGCAATGATAGGATTGGGAGAAGAAATCAAAGAATCTGTAATTGTTCAAAAGGTACTAAGATTTCTTCCTATGAGTTTTGACCCTAAGATATCAGCACTAGAAGAAAGATCATATATAAACACAATAAGCATGGATGAAGTGCATGGAATATTCACAACATATGAAATGAGAAATGAACAAGAAAATCCATATGTAAAATAAGTAGCTTTCAAAACATTCAAAAGATCAAAGAAAAATGAAAAGCAACAAGAAGAACATAGCAACAATAGTGACGTCTCAGATGATGATGAAGAAGTGGCTAACTTCGTCAAAAGACTGAACAAGGGAACTGACGGTAGGTATAGAGGTAATCTTCCTTTAATTTATTTTAATTATGATGGTATTGGTAATTTTGCTAACAAATGTCCTCATAAGAAAAAGAGAAATGATGAAGGTTACTCAAAAGGAAAACAAACATATAAAGGAAAAATAAATACAAAGAAAGTTTTTAAGAAAATATTATCATCAGATGAAGATGAAGTTAGTGACAGTGAGATAGGAAGAGGTTTGTTCATGGAAGCAAAATAATCTGATAAAGAAGACTCTGAAGAAGAATATGAAGAATCCAAATAAGAATATGAAGAAGTCGAAGAAGAAATTGAAGAGGCATAATTTGACTACCGAGAAGAATTGAGTGTGCCATAGAAGTTATCAGAAGAGAAAAGAAGAAAAACAAGAAACTACAAGTGAAACTAGACAAGAAAGAAGACACTCAAGGACTAGAACAAATGATCACAAATTTGAAGGTTCAAATAGAAGAAGATAAAAGAATCGAAGAAGCTCTCAAACAACATCTATAATAAAAGTACATGATCATTGGAAATTTGGAAGCAGAGATTGTCACATTAAGAAAGGATATTCAAAAGAAAAATATGCAGAATAGCTCAAAAGTTTTAGATGACATTATCAATAGTCAAAAATCTCATCTTGACAAGTCCGGACTAGGATACAATTAGACAGAAAATGGATCAAGCTCCAAAACAACAAAGCAAGAAACATATCCAAAAATCTATGCAGAAACAATCAAGGGGGATAGGAAGATATACACATAAGATTACAAGGATAATCCTCCACCTATAAGATTCAGATTTCAGAATCAAGAATAGACAGATAGGCCTCAAGAAGAAGAAGGATTCATAAGAGCACCTCCTTTCAGAAGATTTTCAACTCTCAGGTATGAAACTATAATTTTTGGTTTATGTTATGCATGTAATAATTTTGGACATAAAGATGTGAATTGGAGAGCTAACAAGAGGAACATAAACAACTTTGAAAGTCATACACAAAAGGGTTATCCAAGAAGGCCTAGTGAAACACAAAGAAGAAGTTACAACATGTTTGAATATTTGAGAACTGAAGTGGAATGTTACAAATGTAACAACTTTGGACACATTGCCAAAGATTGCAGAATGGCAATCCCTCTTAGAGAAACATAACAAAATAACAAAATTCACAGACAAAAACCTCAGAAAAGAGCATGGATAAGAAAGCAAAATCAATATAGCAATGAAGAATGCACACTCTCTCTACAATCTAAGCAGAAGAAACGTGGTTGGTATGTTGACAGTGGTTGTTCAAAACACATGACAGGTGATAGAGACATGTTTCTTATGTTAATAAAGGAAAGAGATGGATCAGTTTCCTTCGAAAATGATGATTCAGCTAAAATCATTGGAAAAGGAACAGTCAAAATTGAGAACAAAAATACAAAGAAGAAAAATGTTCTACTAGTAGAAGATATGAAATATAATCTTCTAAGTGTGATTCAAATGTGTTACCAAGGTCATAAAGTTACTTTTGATTCACAAAATTGCGAGATAAGAATAGAAGGTTTAAGAAAATTGATTGTTACAGTTGCAAGAACTTCAAGCAACATATATGTGTTAAGTGAAATTGGAAATGAAAAGTGTTGTCTAGGAAAGGAAGATGAAAGTTGGCTATGGCACAAAATAATGGGTCACATACATTTTGATAACCTTGTCAAATTTAGCAAAAGAGAAGTAGTAAGAGAAATGCCCTAGATCACGAAACCAACCAACACTTTATGCAAGCATTGTCAACAAGGAAAGAAAACAAAGACCAGGTTCAAATCAAAGGAATATTCAATGACAAGACCACTGGAAATTGTGCACACTAATCTAGTTGGACCAAATACAACAAAGGATTTAAAAGGTGAGAAATACTTTATGTTATTAGTTGATGATTATACACGAATGACTACAGTTTGCTTTCTCAAGAATAAGTCAAAAGTTTTTCAAAACTTTAAGATCTACAAGGAAATGGTTGAAAATAAAATGGATTAAAAAATCAAATGATTGAGATATGATAATGGAGGAGAGTTCACTTCAAAGGAATTTATGGACTACTGCAACAGTCATGGAATAAAAAGGCAATTCTTCATTGCTAGGACACCTCAACAGAATGGAGTTTTTGAAAGAAAGAACAAGATAGTACAATAAATGGCTCGAACAATACTAATGGATTCCAAATTGACAGATATATTTTGGACACAGGAAGTGCATACAAAAGTTCACATTCAAAACAGAGTAATGCTTAGAAACAACACTAGGAAAACTCCCTACGATCTATGGAAAGGAAGACCAGCAAATGTGAAGCACTTCAGAGTTTTTGGAAGCAAATTCTACATCAAAAGAGAAGATGGAAGAATGGGAAAGTTTGACTTTCATGTGGACAAAGGATTACTTGTTGGTTACTCAAGTACAAGGAAAGCATACAAGTGCTACAATTTGATATTAAACAAAGTTGTGGAAAGCATCAACGTAACAATTGATGAAACATGAAGACCAGAATCAAAAGAAGAAGAAAATGAATCAATGGAACAACCTTTCGAAAAGGAAGCAGAAGATGAAAAATAAGTAGAAGAGGAAGATGAAGAGAATCCGACGAAAGAAGAAGATAAATTCCAACAAGTGTCTCCAAAGACACCTAGCAGACGAGTACATAAGAATCATTCTTCAGATCAGATTATCGGAAACAAAGATGTAGGAGTTGATACTAGAAGAAGCATATATTCACCAGAACAAACACACCTAGCACTCTTATCTACAATTGAACCAAACTGTTTTGAAGAAGCCAGCAAGGATGAATTTTGGAATAAGTCCATGGATGAATAATTGGATCAAATAGAAAAAAAGGACACTTGGGAATTAGTTCCAAAACCAAAGAATAAGAATGTGATCTGCACAAAATGAGTTTTCAAGAATAAATTGAATGAATATGGACAAGTTACAAGGAACAAAGCTAGATTGATATGTAAAGGATATGCATAGATTGAATGAATCGACTTTGAAGTGAAATTTTCCCCAGTTGCCATAATGGAAGCAATCTGTTTTTGTTTAGCTTATGCATGCTCCAAAAATATTAAAGTGTATCAGATGGACGTAAAATCATCTTTTATGAATGGGTAACTTGAAGAAGAAGTCTACATTGAACAACCAGATGGATTTCAGTTGTCAGAGAATGCAGACTATGTGTGCAAATTAAAGAAGGCCTTGTATGGTCAAAAACAGGCTCCTAGAGCATGGTACTCTATATTGGATAAATATCTATAGAAAGCAGGGTTAAGAAAAGGAAATGCAGACAACAACCTCTACATCAAGGTAAGTGAAGGTAATATTTCATTAATTGAAGTTTATGTTGATGATATTATTTTTGGTAGTGATGATGACAGGTTAAGCCAGAAATTTGCAAAGGATATGTAGAATGAATTTGAAATGTCATTACTTGGATAAGTATCCTTATTTTTGGGACTTCAGATACATCAAAGAAACCAAGGAATTTTTATTTCTCAAACAAATTATATTAGAGAAATGTTAAAGAGGTTCAGAATGGAAGATTGGAAACTAGTTATCAGTCCCATGAAAACTAGTTGCAAGTTAAGAAAAGATGTTGATTCAAAGTCTACAGATCGGAGACAATACAGGTCAATGATTGGTAGCTTACTATATGTGACAGCATCCAGACCAGATGTAATGCAGGAAGTTGGAAAGGTGGAATGATTTCAAGAAGCACCAAAGGAATCACATGTATTAGCAGTGAAGAGAATTTTTAGATGTCTCATAGGAACATAAGAGTTTGGATTATGGTATCCAAAAGGAAAGGATCTATCTCTTATTGCCTACACAAATGCATATTTGGCAAGTTGTATTAATGACCAACGAAGCACTAGTGGAGCAATGTTCTACTTGGGTGAGTGTTTAATATCATGGCTAAGAAAGAAACAATCATCAATATCTCTATCTACAGCCAATGTAGATTATATTGTAGCAACAACATGTTGTACACGGGTTTTTTGGATGAAACAAACTTTGACAGATATACAGGTTGATTATGATGAGCCCATTTCAATCTATTCTGATAATACAAGTGCCATCAGTATCTCAAAGAACCTGGTGATGTACTCCAAGACAAAGCACATTCCAATCAAGTATCACTTTCTATGAGAACAAGTTGCAGAAAATGACATCAAAGCTGAGTATGTGGGTACAAAATAACAAGTGGAAGACATCTTTACAAAACCACTTCCACGGGAATCCTTTGAGTATCTTCGGCAGAGACTCAGAGTTATTTATACTCCAAAATGAATTATTTTGAATGCTTATCTTATATGTCTTATATGTACATGAGGAAGCACTATAAAGAGGACAATTTAGTCAGGGGGATCAGCCCTAGATGGAAAGAAACATTTTTCATTGATGAAAAAGGGGGAGAGATTCATCGGATGAAGAGGATAGAGGCATGGATTCAGGGGGAGCAATGGTCATAGAGATTCAGAGGACAATGGCATGTTTCTAGGGGGAGCATGAGTGATATGACTTCAGTATTTCATGACATAATTTTAGTTTTGCATCAGAGTGTTGCCATCAATGCCAAAGGGGGAGATTGTTGATTAAGGTTGGTTGTCATTGATGTCAACCCTTGAAGAAATCATGGTATCACAAAGGTTTGGTAATGGACCCAAGTTTGTTCTATGTAAATATGACTCATTATTGTATTGTCATGGTTGATAATAAGTACAAATGGATGAACCCAAAAGTGGTCCCCTTATGGTGAAATCCCTCATGGGAAGACCCTTTGTTGATTAAGTTATCCTAGAAGTATGGTTAGAGAACCCATGTTTGTTTGTGGAATAATGAGATGAAGTTCAGTGAATTTATCAATGAAACTATCCTATATGTATATTTCTTTTCATTCCATTTCCGGTGGTATGTGGAACGTCACATAAATCCTCACGGGTAGAGAGTTATGGCCATAAGAAGTTGGAGAACCCAGGTTTGGGTAATGGACCCAAGTTTATTTGATGGATAATGGTATGAGTTTTGATATATTTTTAGGTAATATTGTTCTATATGGATATTACATGTCATTCCATTTCTAGTGGTATGTGGAACGTCACATAACTCCTCATGGTTTGAGAGTTATGGCCTTACGAAGTTGGAGGACCCTCATATGTCATCTAGAAGCCCCAAAAGGTCAAAGTACTCAAAGTGGTTTAAGAGATTTTAGAAGGTAAATAATAAATTGAAGTGATGAGTGTACTATAATTCAAAGTGAATACAAAATAAATTATTTAAATAATAAATTTAATGGAGAAAGTAGAAGTGGGTTAACCCTAAAATAAGGAAAGTGGGCAAAGTTACCTAGAAGATGCTTTTAAGGAAACTACTTGGGGAGTATAAATAAGAGGAAAGGCTCTCTCATTTTAGATCAAACTTGATCATATTGAATATATATATGTTTCTAAGGTAACCAAAGGATATATAAGCCAAATTTTAGAGGGAAAGTGAAGAAAATAAGGCCGGAATTCAAGGGAGGATAAATTATTTTCATGATGCTTTCTAAGGTATGTTATTTACAGGTCATCTCACAATTTTCACAATAACGTTTTTTATAGAATGATTCAGACTGTGAAATTGTTATTACATTGAGGAAAAATATCCAAGTATCTATCATAAAAAATTCATCTTGTGGGTCGTTTTATTTTTGGAGTTACACTGCATGGAAAATAGGGTTTGTGGCTAGTCCTGAAACTAGTCTAAAACAAATGTTTTGGGTAAACACATCATAACTTATTCATAACATATCCAAATTCAGTACGACCAAATTTTTTGGTTAGATTATAGTCTATAGTATTCTATGTAACATTTTCAGATCCATTCAACAAATATTATTTGCGGGGCACGCTCTACAAGGTCGCTCTCCAGAATAAACTAGAATTCAGCAAGGTATGCCATTTTTTCTATAAATCCTTTTATGAGAGGTTCCAAGTAGTGACACCTGGAGTAATTGCATAAAACACATTGAAGAAAATTGTGTATCATTTTCAGATCTTTATTCATTACAGGTACATAGTTATGATTATTTCAAGTTAGGATTGTTGACTAATCCAAAACTAGTCATGTGAGACTAAACAAAAGTTTGATGAAAATGCTAGTCTCTTTTTGTTAAAGTTAAGGAAGGCTTGTGGTAATGTGATCATATACACCATCTATTACAGAGCTACAAATCATATTTGGATGATGAAATTGATGAGGGATTTTTGTTGAGGTACTTATTGGGTACATGGTTGAGACAAGTAGTTGATGAGTTGGCACATACATGAGGTGTATAGTTGATAATGTTGGTACATTTTGACGATTCATATTTGATGAGTATTTGACACATGATTGGTAAATACTTGGTACATGGTTGGATTCACTTGTTTATGGTATACCTTGATTATAGGTTGTTTGGTATAAGTTGGTGCATGGTTGATGCACATGTTTATGGTACAGGTTGATTATAGGTCGATGTGCAGGTTGATGCATGGTTCAGGTTTATTGGTATAGGTTTACAATGGTATATCTCACAGTGATAGTTTGACAGTGGTTCCATCATTCTAATTCTACTTCAGGGCGATTAGATGGGGCAAGGACAGGTGGTTGTAGTTGGAGAACATAGGGGGTGGTAGCCTCCTTCTGGTTGTAGCCAGAGAATTTTAGAGTTGGAGATTCCCTCAGGTTGTAGCCTAAGAAACTAGGGTGTTGGAGCCTCCTTCCAGTTGCAGCTGAAAAACAAAGGAAGTTGGTGCTTCCAATGAATGCAATTCTTCAAGACATATAAGAAAAAACATTTTGTGGTTTTATCCCGCTTTGGGTTTCCATGTAAAACACTGGTGTAATGTGTATGCGTATGATTTCTGATTTGTTCATTGCTCATTATTGGATGATAATTCTACATTGATATAACACTTGGATTATTTGGTTTAAAAAGGATGATAATTTTTCTATTATTGATTCACCTCCCCTCTCAGTAATCCAATAGGGTTTCCATGTCATGTCACGAGATCAATGATCCTTGGCCTTCCATATACTGGAAACGTTTTGAATCGGCCCTTTAGTTCCACTCGAAGGCTATAAATGGGCAAAATATGATCTATGGAAAAGAGGAGAAATAATTCAACTTTGAGAGAAAACTTACTTTGGCTGAATTATTCACTTCACATTCAGTCTGCATCCCTTTATTCTTTAAGTCTAAACACATTGTTTAGGCCCCAAGATCTTCCCTTGTTGATTGATAACTTCACTGTCTCTCTTATATGAGCTTTCCTTTGGTGGAGGATTGAAGTGGTGGAGGCCCAATTGGAAGGAAATTATTTTCTCGGTTCTGAACCATGTCGACACGAAAGTCTGTCACTTACTCACTTCTGTTGATTATATCTTAATACAAATACTATTTTCTCGTCCAATTAACATCTTGCAAATATTTGAATTATTATTCCATGGGAATTTTTGTTATGAATATTAATGGATTATGCTATTGAATGTGCTAACATCATATATTATCACCATATGCTTGCGTTGCTTGGTTGTTGAGGACTAGTTGCAGGTGTATTGCTTTGGGTCAAGTGCTCAACGGTGGACTTCATCGAATGTTTAGACGAGGTAGGCCTTTTATCTTGTCTTTATAGAATATTTGTTTATATATCATACTTGAGGATAGAGTTGATTTATGCAGACATTTCCATTTGTTGTGGTTTACCCCTAGCCATAGAGAGATTTTCCTTGTAAAAAAATTGATGACTCAACTGGGGATTGAATCTTCTTTTTGGGGGTTTGGAGTGTTTTTTTCCTTAAACTCCTCTTGTTCATATTGATTTTATTGTCGTATGATTGCTTGACAACCTATGTTCACTCTGGGTCTAAGTCTTTCAACCTTCTCCTTAGCCTAGCTGTGTTTTGACACATATATGCGGGTTTTTGCTTGACAGTTGCATACATACGCATGTTTTTCTTCTACAAGTTGTGTACATGCATGGTTTTCCCTTGAATAGTCACGTACATCAACCTTTGTTTCTTTCTCGTTGGGTTTAGTGGTTGTTGTGTAGGTTTTGATGATTGTTGAGTTTTCTTGGGTCTCTGTAGTGACTATTAAGTGTTTGTGGAATGATGGGAAACCTATCTTTGGTTGAATTTTTGGGTGGTGCATTTCTCATCATCTTTTCATTTTGATTGTCCTTGTACATTGGGTTGGGTTTTTTTCTCCTTGATATCCTACTTGAGTTGTCTTTGTCTATACATAGTAGAGTTTTTATATCAAGTTGTTCTTCAGTCCTTGCATTTTCATTTTTTTTTATATCGAAAATACAAAAATATTAGGCATTTTACATTGATTGGATTTTTTATCTCTTGGGTCTTTGTCATTTATCTTAGTGCATGTAAATAAAGATTGCATTTTTATTTAGAATTGCATAATTGAATTGAAAATTGCATTGTTAGGAAGCATATCATTTATTGAAAATTGAAGTTAGGAATTTGCATTGTATTCGTATTCATTTTCTTTACTTGTTGAGTCATAACATCACTAGTTTCACAACCACACCTTTTGAGTAAGCATGGCCATTAAAATTAACGCTATAATTTAAAATTGATTAGTAACAATTTTGTTTTCTAGGTGTTATAGCAATATTTTCCCCACCATTGCTATCTTGCATAGAGGGCCTTTTTCCATTTCCCTATGCAGACTTATCATCCCTTCTTGATGAATCCAGAGCCAAAAATACACATTTTTCCACATATACATGCCCTATCTGCCATACAACATATGTATACACAGGTTGCTCCACTACAACCTACGTACATCAAGATTTGTGTCAGAAAATACAAAATGGAGTCGGGTTTCCATGTCACGACATGAGATCTCTGATCCTTGGACTTCCACATACTGGAAACATTCTGACTCGGCCCTTCAGTTGCATTTTGAAGACTATAAAAGAAAAATTTTGAGCTATGGAAAGGAGGAGAAATCTTTCAACTTTGAGAGCAAAGTTACTCTAGAGAAATTAATTCATATTGAGTCTACCTCCCTTTGTCCCTCAAGTCTGAACATAGTGTTCAACCCCTAAGTTGTTTCCCTATTGTTGAGAGAACCTCATTGTCTCTCTCCTTTGAGCTTTCCTTTGGTGGAGGATTGAAGTGGTGGAGGCCAAGTTGGAAGGAACTTGGTTCCTTGGTTTCAAACCGTGCCGACACGGAAGTTTGTAATGTTGTCACTTATGCTGATCAATTATTAATAGAAATACTCCTTTCCTGTCCTATTGGCATCGTGTAAATATATGATTATTATCCATGGGCATGTTTGTAATGTTTATTAATGTATTATGTTATCTAATGTGCTAACCCCTTTATACTATCACCATGTACTTGATATGATTGTTTTTTAAGAACTTATTGCAGGTATAAATCTTTCAGTCGAAGTGCTCAACGGTGGAACATCACCAAACATTGGATCGAGGTAAGCCTCTTTATTATCTTGCACATTAGTTTATATAGAATACAATGGAATTGATTTTATTTCTACAGTCATAACTGTCTGTTGTGGTTTACCCTTGCCCATAGAGAGTTTTTCCCTCATAACAGAAATGGTGACCATACTGGGGATATATCTTCCTTCTAAGGGTTGAAGTATTTTTTCTTCTTGCATTGCTCTTTTTCCTTTGTGTTTCTTGTCGTATCACTGCTTGACAGATTTTGTTCACTCTGAGTCTGAGTTTTCATCCTTTTTTCCCTTGCCTAGCCTTGTTTTAAAGCATGTACGCTCCTTTTTATTTGACATTCGCGTATACACGTGTGTTTCCTCTCTGCAAGCTGAGTGTACACGCACTATTCTCCTAAACAATTGTGTATACGACTTTCCCTTGCTTGTTTGCTTGGTTTAGTGACTGATGGGTGGGATTTGATGTTTGTTGAGCCTTCTTAGGTCTCTATAGTGTCTGTTGAGTTTCTCTGGGTTGACAGGAAACCTGTTGGAAGTTGAATTTATAGGCATAGCCTTTCTCATTGTTTTTTCATTTTTAATTTGTCCTTGAACCCTAGGTTGTCTGCTTGGCTGCTTGGTATTATGCTTGAGTTATTTTGTTTATACATAGTAGATTTTTTATATCAGGTTGCTTTTGAGTCCATGCATTTTCTATTTAATATATTGAAAATACAAAAAAAATAGGAATTTGGCATTGGTTAGTATTTTTGTCTTTGAACCTTTGTCATTAGCTTAGTAAATTTAGTGAAAGATTGCATTTTACTTTTGAATTGCAGAGTTGAAATTGAAAATTGCATTGTTTTTATTAGCATATCTTTCATTGAAAAGTTAAATATAGATTGTGCATTATATTCATATTTATCTTCTTGCAGATTCATAACATCATGAGTTTCACTTCCATACCCTTTTGAGTAATCACGACCAGTAAAATTTATGCTTTAAAGTAAAATTGATTAGTCACGATTTTATTTTTAGGATAAACAAACTAGTCTAGGATTTAGTGCCTTAGAATAGGATTTTGTGAGTAAACTTCTCCAAGGAAATTAAATCAACATATGTGTCTGAGATAGGGATTTGAGAAGTCCATTGTATAATTGGTAAGATCAGGAGGCTCCGCTCACACGGAATTTAATCACGAGGTCACGTGAAGTTAGTTGAACGGATAACCCCTGGATACTCACCTAGCGTCAGAGATATTTCTATGGATTTATTCATATTTGGGGATCTTGCTAGTACCCATACCTCTATGAGAGGTGGTGCTTTCAAGGTTTCGAGCTTTGCTACCCTTCCCATACCGTGATCTAGACTTACAACTGCTCGCCTATGCATCAATTATACAGTGGTTTATTAGTTGCTTGACTTAGGTATCTCATAGGTTACTTGTAGGGGTTATTCTGCTTATACCTTGGGTCAGATGGGGGTCAGAAAACACACAACCTTTATGGAGAATTACCTCTCTGGGGGGATCCGACCAACTAGTTTTTAATCCCATGAGGGCCCCTATAACTAATTTTGTTACCTCCAAACTTTAGTGGGGAATCTTGTAACGACCTCCTCTTTTCTACAAGAACGCTGACAACAGGTGCAAAATTTTTTTTTCTTTTTTTTTTTAAGTGTGTGCGCGCGTGTAGGATGGGCAACAGATGCACTGGACTCTGCGTTGACACCTGACGACTAACAAGACGCGACCACGACGAACACGGAAGGCACCAGACAAGGACTCTGACAATGACCCTATAACAAAGGACAATGCAATGTCTATGACTCAGCCGTGATTGGTTACTACCCAAATTCTCCCTTTAAACAAGGGTGAGAGTGCATCTTACTGTTTAGCCTTCGCATTTAACTTTAAGTAACCACGCGGTAATAAAATGGCTCTAGATCAATCCATTTCATCAATATTGATTTGCTCAAAAGATCTCCAATTAATTAACATTTTAATCACCAAGTGCAAGAAATCCGACTTACCACCAATCACCAACAATCATGCATCTAGCTTGAACCACTGAGTCATGATCATCAATCACACCATAGAGTCATAACGCTTATACTGA
>SNQJ01S0017243.1:66657-111845 GCA_010110895.2 Picea sitchensis
CTGTCAATCACATCATAATCATATACAAAAGGTCTAACATCAAAAAGGGTCCAGATCACTTGCGAGCAAGTGTCCTCAAAGAATAAGTGTCCTCAGTGTGCCAGAGCGGGATGTTACAAATCTCAGGTCCCTCTTGGACGAGACATACCTTCTTGAGCAAGGGAGGCCACTCAACCAACTTAGCCTGTTTGCATGCATATTGGTAGTTTGACTTTTTGGTATTCTCTTTGGATACTAGTTGGCCTTAGGATATATTTTTATTTTTTAGATTCATAAGTCATCGTGGAGTTGGACCAGCTTCCCCACCGGTCCCGTCGATTGCTACAGTTACCACCATATTTTGGGTTCTTGACTTCTAAAAGGCATAGAGTTTTTAGAAGTGGTACACACACATCCACATTTCATACTTGTGGTTCCACAAAGATAAGCACTGAGTCTATTCTTCAGAACACTGGGATTTATTTGACTCCCATACCCACTATAGTTAATGGCACCCCTTCGACTCTTCCAGCTGCTACAGTTGTAGTGTTGGAGGCTTATACTAGTACTATGGCTCGGCCTATATTTAATTCTTAATATCTTTCTTTGAACCCTTTTGGGGGTTTCGGTCACTTGCCAATTTACAATGTTCAGTCCATCCCTATGGCTTCTAGTCCATTTTCTTATGGTATGCCTAACTTCACTTCACAGTTTTCGACAGCTATCCCAGTTGTTGTCCCTAATGCTAGCCTTGGACTTGGGGGCACTACACCTCCTTACACTCATTTTTCGTTTGGTGTTTCACATATCCCCCAAACAAATCCTAATTTAGGAAATGTCCCTTTTCTTAACCCCGGGTCTAATCCTTCTACAACTGGGTGGAACAACTCAGCCGGTGGACAAGTTTCGCCTTATATCCCTACCTCCTCGGTGACGATTCTAACCAATACTTTTGGCATGATGAATCCACTTCAATACTATGGGTTCCCACTTGGAGGAGGTCAGTATTACACTTTGGGAAACCCCCAACCCAGATCCAATCCAGTTGGCGGCAATTTTCAAAACCCGTAGCCCAAATCTAATTTGGCTGGGGGAAATTTTCATAATCCTTATCAGAACATTCCTGTTGGAATGATTACCAACCCATATTATATGAATCATCCTAGAGGAGGGCCTTATAATTACATATAGGGTTTTGGTTCTTACCAAAATTGTGGATGGAATGCAGTTCCCAACGCACAATCTTTTGCGGGAGGGTGGGGCCAGATGTCTCAACCCCATCTCCCCTTTCTGGCCATGATTAATATGCCAAACTTGTATAAGTTAATGAACAACCCAGTGAGTCATGATCCCATATGGCCCCCTGTCCCTACCAGAATTCCTTCAGACATTCTAAAGTTTGAAGGTAAGAATGGAGAGGACCTCGGTGATCACGTCACTACTTTTCACCTTTATTTCTCATCAAATTCTCTGAACCATGATTATATTAGATTATGATTGTTTCAATGCACTATCATTGGAGTTGCATCACAATGGTATATTGAGCTACCTAAGGGGACATATGGATCATTCAGTCAGTTTGTGCTAGCCTTTCTCAACCACTTTCAATTTCCCATTTGTTATGATGTTGGCCTCGAACTTTTGTTGACTCTATGCCAGGACACTGCCACTCACATCTCAGACCATATCCAGGAATGGCGTAGACAGAGGTGGTTTATTATCACTCCTATATCCCTGACCTTGCTCCTAGAATGGTTCCTAAAGTATTTGTACGCTCCTATCTGGAAGGACGTTGCTACTTTCAGGGTCTTCAACGAGGAAGAAGCTATCTTTAGAGCCCAACAACTAGATTTGATATATGCTCACTCTGGGATGTTATACCACCTTCTTCCAGATGCACCGTGGTCAAATTAAAATCCTAGATAGAATCCCAGATCTCATGTCAATGGAATTGTAGGGTCCTCCAATGTAAAGTCCACAAACTTGGAAATAAAGTCCGTCAGAGGACCAGCTTCATCTGCATCCTCCAAACCCACCCAATCGATGGATGTACATTCCATGAAATCGTCGAAGAACCAAAATGGTGACCAACAACCAGATGGGAATAAAAGGAAAGGTTGAAACAATCATAAGGGTGGGAAGAATAACAACAAGCCCAAGGACAAAGATAATAATGGGAAGCATAATGATAATGTTGGAGAGGGCAAGAAAGAGAAACGTAAGGTGAAGTTTCATTGTAAAATTTGTACCGATGACCACCTTACACATGTATGCCCCAAACTCATAGAGGTTGCGAGGATTTTAAATATACCACCCACTATGCTAACAAATCCATTCCCACAAAACCAACACTTAGCCTCGAGCTCTTTGAACTACAGAAATGTGCCCGGTGGAATTCAAAACCCACCATCACAAGATGGAAACCGTGTTTATATCAATATGGTCGATATGAAAATTGATATAGCCACCCTCTCTCAAGATTATATCTCTTCAAAAGCTAGTACTAGTCTAGAAGCTCCTCCTCCCCCTCCGGAGATGAACCTACAGATTGAGAAACTAGAGCCACCGCCTCGTATTTTGAAAGGTGTACTCAAGCTCTCTACTCACAACCCTAATGCAAGAGCCACCCAGAACTACTCTATCTTTGAGGATCTAGGCCAAACCCCTTATGTGATGTCGACTTTGGAGGTACTCCAGACATGTCCATCATAGAGGAATGCCTTACTCTTCACCTTAGGAGCTCTAGGACCTAGTGGCTCGAAATTTATCAAGTTTGATATCATGGATGTGAAGCCTCGCTTACCCTACTAGGTGGATTTCCAAATCCACGTGGAGTATTCCAAGTATACTATCAAACGAGTAGTCATTGATGAAGGTGTTGCCACCTGCGTGATGTCCTTGGTCTGTTGTAAAGCTCTCAGTTCTCCAACCCTTTCCAAGTTGTCAAACATGTTGACTGCATTTGACGGTCATTCCTTCCTCCCTCATGGTATTATCCCTGCCTTTCCGGTCCATTTAGGTGGGAATACGGTAGTGGTGGAGGTAGAGGTAGTTGATGCACCTCTCGATTATAACCTGTTACTAGGTCACAATTGGACCTATGTTATGGTCGTTTTTGTATCGTCTGTCTTCCATGAACTTTGTTTTCCTCATCAAGGGGAGATCATGACTATCGACTAGTTATCCTTTGTGTACTCTAGTCCTAAAGCAAATGTTGTACCGGCAATCCCTATGATCGAAAATTCTCATCCGACAACTGAGAATATTGGCATCAGAATGTATTCTTCCCTCATGGGTACCTTCGAATTCTCAACACCAATTCACCACGTTTATTCCATGTCTAGTAGGCCTGCTTTAGAAGGGAGGTCCATTCCTTTCCACACTTCTTATCTTAGCGATCCATGGACCCTACCTTCTTTGACTTCATTGAGTGAAGGACAGTTTCATGATGGCATGGCTATGCCATTATCAGCAGCAGAGATTGTGTATCAAGTTGTTCTTGACTCTTCTGTCGATCCCAATCTCGTTACCTCGTAGACAGACGAGGACGATCATGCTCTAAGGCCTGTATGGGCCACCTTGTTGTCTTGTTTGTGTGATTTCTTAGATGATACTTTGCCCTCGGTTGAATCCATCCTTGAAGACATGAATGGTTCTGAGATACCTTGGGATGATATACATCATCGATCTTATTTTCTCCCAAGTATTGAAAGAATCGAGCAAGATGAATTTCGGCCTACCTTGAGTGAGATAGTCGGTCACGCCATAATTCCACTTGATACGCATGGAATTTACGCCGAAGGAAATATGGAGAGTATTTCTCCTAGAATCTCAATTGATATCTCTCATACCCCTGGGAAGATTGAGAATGTAAATAAAGGTGTGGGTTGTTCGACAGAATAAATTTTGATCTACACTGAACTCTTCAAATAATTTCGAGATGTATTCGGTTGATCATATGAAGAGATGTTAGGGATCAACCCTCGTATTGTCGAACATGAGATTAGAACTTACCTAGATGCTAAACCTGTTCGACAACGTCTTAGAGCTATAAATCCCAGGAAGTCCCCTGCTATTAAGGAAGAGGTGGATAATTTACTTAATGTTGGCTTCATCTACCCAATTCCCTTGACTGAATGGGTATCCAACCCCGTTCCTATGAATAAAAAGAAAGGAATGATTCGTGTGTGTATGAAATTTCGTGACCTGAAAAAGGATTTCCTTAAAGATAACTTCCCCATGCCTTTCATTGATCATATTCTCGATGAGTGTGTGGGAAGTGAAATATTTTCTTTTATGGATGGCTTTTTAGGCTATAACCAAATCAAGATCAAACCTGAGGACCAACACAAGATGAAATTTATATGTCCTTAGGGTACTTTTTCATAACGGAAAATGCCTTTCATCCTTACAAATGGTGGAGCAACCTTCCAACCGTGGGTCAGATAAGGGTTGGAAAACACACAACCTTTATGGAGGATTACCTCTCCAGGGGAATCTGATCAACTAGTTGTTAACCCCATGAGGACCCTTATAACTGATTATGTTTTCTCCAATCTTTAGAAGCAGAGTCTTAGACCCCTCTTGGGAGAGGAATACCTACTTTAGGGATGGATTCCCCTTTCAGCCACTTTATCATGTTTGTGTGCATTTTGGTTGTTTGATTATTCTTGGTGTGCTCCTTGATTATTAGTAGGCCTTTGAGATTTTGTATCGTGATTTGAGTTGTCATTATCATGGATATTGGAGTTCCTTTGTCTCCCTCCTTTACCACTACCCCCCCATGATGTTCACTCATTTAATGGGGATGAATTCATCCTCTTTTCATAATGGTATGCAAAATTATGACACTCAACCCATGCCTTGGGCCTCTAATCATTTTCCTATTGATATGCCAAACATACCTTCACTCGCTCCATCCTCTCGTTGGCCCACTTATATGAATCCTAGCATTGGATCTAGGGGAACCACAGCCCCACCATCTACATCTTCATTTGATAGGAGTCATGTACCTCAACCAACTCTCATTGTGGGAGGTTGGAACCTCCCCTCTTACAGATCCAGTCCTAGCTATTTGTTTTCAGCAACCAGTACTCAAATGCGTGGTTATTCTACTTATTACACCCCATGTGGGTATCCTTCATCCACCATGCCAGTTCATACAAGAACTTTTCCCATGATGAGTCCACATATATTCCCGAGTCTTTCATATGGATGGAATAAATTCTCTGGTTTAGGCTACCCTCTTCATAGAACCCCTTCACATGGGGGCAACATATATCCTCACTTGAATAATCCTTATCATACTTTTGTCTCTTCACAGACATCTTCTTCAGTGATTATTCTTGTACAAACCTCTGTGGATCAATTATATGGAGGATACTACCTTTCCGGACAAGGAGAGGGTGTAAACTAGGACCCTTCCTGGCCTGCAATGTTTCAAAACCAATATTTCCCGGGACCTTGGTCTCAAATGCGACAACTCACCACCACCACTAGTCCAATCACTTCCAATCATACTGGAGCTCCATCACCAACCCTTACTAGTCATGTTGGAGATTGGTTGATGAGCTTTATAAGTCATGTCGAAAACCCACAACCAGTCGATGCTAGTCATGCTGGGGGAATCACTCTAGTCACCATGAGTCATATCGATGTCACATCTCCAACCTCTTTACATCATGTGGGAGATGACTCTCTTGCCTCTGCCAATTATGCTGAGAACATGCCACCAGCCATTCTAAATTATGTTGGGGTCATTAATATGATTGAGAAGCCTATGCGTCTCATATGTAAGACAAAATTTCTTTGCAGGACTTGCGAAGGAAATAACCTTACTCGTTTGTGTCATGCTACTACTGGGATACCAGAAGATTGGTTCTCACCTAAGGGCTCTTCGGGTTCTGAGGTGTCTGTGGTTTCCCCACACCTTGTTTCTCCTTTGATTGACATGAACATCATGCCGATGCAATCCTCTCCTAACCACACCCTCATTTTTGAGGGTGAGGTGTCTCATGTCCCTATTATCATGCATCCTATTCAACCCAGAGTTGAAGAAGTGGTCGTACCAGTGCAACCTCTAGTCAATCAAAATCTCCTTTTGGAGGGTGATGCATCCTTCAACCATCTCGTTAGTATTTATGAAACTGCACCTTCTAAGCAAGAGAGAGTTTTACTCTCCTTGAGTACTCTCCCTCCAAGTCTTGAGGAAGCTCCCTTTGATTGGGATGGTCTTATGGGGTATACAATACCTCTGCCTATGTCCTTTCAAGTAAGAGACATCATCTGATATATCACGAAGACGATAACCTATGATAGAAATTTATCCTCCTCAACTTGGAGAGCTTTGATTTTTCCCAAGATAGTGTCAGTTATTCGTAAGATACTGACATTTCTTAGAAGTCCAGCACAAGAGCCTTGGCCTCTCCCATGACTTTCCACCTAGAAAATCAAAAGCGAGTCTGATTTAAGATCTTTTTCGACTCGTCTAAAAATTGAAAATATTGCCAAGTGAATTTGTCCCTTTCACACTCGTTAAATTGGACTTGAAAGGTTGTGAGTCTTAGTTAAGCTCTTTTTTGACTTGTTTTCAAAAATTGAAAATATTGTCGAGTGAACTTGTCTCTTTCACACTTGTAAATTAGATTTGAAAGGACATCTATTTGGTACAAGTTTATTCCTTTTTCACACCAAGTAGACCAAGATTATAAAAAAGGACATTTTTTAGCATTAAGTTGTGATTGCATCTCATTCCCTTACTTGCAGTATTGAGCCTATAGTCGGTTCTTTCTTTGCATTATAAACCGTTTGCCTCAGAAGTTTTGCATCCTCAACCAACCAGAGCCTCGTTTATATCCTTTGCAACTTCATACCCTATACCCAGGAGGGAACATTCCCCAATTGTCCATATTCCACATGAACCTCCTTACATTGAGCATAGGTATGTTCCACTGTTGGAACACTTTTTTCTTACTTACGACACTCGTTTTCTCCTTTGTATCATAGAATTCATTTGACTATGAAAAAACAAAAAAAATATGGGTGGGAAGAGATTATTATCTTATATTTCCAGCAGTCGTGTCACCTTTGAACAAAGAACAAAGTTATTGAGTCCACTTGTCATCATAATTTTGGGTTTAGCATGGCCTTAAGAAGTTGAGCTTGTTATAGAGAGTTTTCTCCCCTGACTGGTTACTCTTCCAGTCCCTATGGAGAGTTTGATTGATGCCTCCTGCATCTCATGGTTTCATCATTGATTCTATGTTTCCAGAGTCTTACATTTGTCTGATGCTCTTGTTCAAAGGATGTCTATCAACCTATGTCGTCCATTCCTCAAAAATATTGACTTTGCATGTCATCCATACCCTTAGTTTGTCTAATAATCCCATGATGTTGTAGTCCTATTACGGACCCTGGCCCTACTATCCTCATTGGTAGGTCACCTTAAACCCAACAGTTGGCATTTCATCATTGGTCGTTGACTAGGTGGTTTCCCTTGTGCTCGAACGCAAGACATCTATTCACACATTGGGATTTGTGCAGTGTCTTGGATGCCATTAGCCTTATTGGTGGTTTCCTCGCCTTTGTCAGTATTTTTCCTCATTGGCTACAATTTAGAGGGTCTTTTCCATGTACCACTTACACTTGGCACACACGAAAGATGCACAGGTTCGTTGGTTCGTGAACATGTTCTTCATATGATTTTCTCCAAATCAATAAGATCCTGTTTTTACCTTGTGAGGAATGATGAGAGATGCCTTAATGATCTCCTTTCAGTGAGTCTCCTTCCATCGACTTTAGCTCATCTATTCTTGAAATGAGACCTATATTCCTATGAGTACCCAGAGGCTTGCAGCCATTAGTGGCAGGTTCTCTCACCATCGATAGTTGGGAATACATCAATGCCTCCTGATTGATGGATTCTTCAAGTGTTCGACCCCAACTCCTTTATTCACACTTGTAAGAATGTACTTGGTGCCTTTATACCTACTTCCATCATTGATAGGTTGTCTCACATTTGTTAATGTTATACCTCAATGACCAATAATCAAACAAAGTCTCATTGTGTTCGACCTAAACTCCTTTATTCACATGATGTATACTTGCACCTTTGATGGATTGTGTAGAAGACTTGAAGCCATTAGTATGTAGCAACAACTTTTCTGAGATGTTGCTTCCTTTTCGTTGGACCAGTACCTATGTGACTTCAGTGATCATGGGAGATCTGATTGTACTCCATTGTATACAAATATCTTTAGATTTATTTTGAGACTAGTTTTATTGGGCCTTGTTCGTGACTATGACAGCCTTTGGAATGTAACTGCATTTGTATTTTCCTATTCATGGCCACTGATAGTTGTTTGGTATATTTTCACATGGATCTGCAGTGTAATTCAAATTGGCAACCATGTATACAAAGTTAGTACATAGTGTAATGAGCAACTAGTTCTTCCAGCTAGGTCTCCATTACTCCACTTCTGGGTTTTTATAATGTATTTCAGCCATCATAGATACTCCTCTAACCTCACACATTAGGGTGCATATGTTAAAGAAATATTTTCCTTACCCCATCCAGTCTTGCACAGAAGGCCTTTTTCCATGTCCCTATGCAGACTTTTCATCCCTTTTTTGCAAATCCCAAAGCTAAAAATACATTTTTTTCCACATATACACACCTTTCCTACTATACAACATGCGTATATCCAGGTTGCACCACTACAACCCGTGCACATCGAGAAATGTGCCCAAAATTGAGAAATAGTGTCGGGTTTCTGTGTCACATCACGAGATCAATGATCCTTGGCCTTCCATATATTGGAAACATTATGAATCAACCCTTCAGTTCCACTTGAAGGATATCAATGGGCCAAATTCAAGCTATGGAAAAGAGGAGAAAGAATTCAACTTTGAGAGCAAAGTTAATCTGGAGGAATTATTCACTTCACATTAAGTCTGCATCCCTTTATCCTTTAAGTTTGAACACATTATTCAGCCCCCAAGCTCTTCCCTTGCTGATTGAGAACTTCATTGTCTCTCTTATATGAGCTTTCCTTTGGTGGAGGATTAAAGTGGTGGAGTGTTGGACACACCTACCACACTTAGAGGGGGTGGATGAGTGTGGGGATATTTTTCCCAAAACTTCCCTCTTACAAACTATTCGTTAGCGTCAGCATTTACTTATTACTCATTGATGTCATTAATAATCAGTTGAGTGTAAGATACATATCAGCGTATATATTATGGCCCTTATTATCGAGAGGAAATCACATCACCACAAGGAACATAAAGACACAAGATGTATGTACAATTTTCTTTTATTATGGACTTCAATCGAGGTTTTCAACAACAACTGAATAGGGTACACCTCTACAAGGCACCAGCTCCATATTCAAGACTCATCTTACATTCTCAGAGTCAAGCGAGATGAGGCAACAATCCTCAACATATATCAATCGTACCATAAACAAGAGCATCAGCCACCAACGTAATCAGCACAGTACCATAAACAAGTGCATCCAACCATGTACCAAGTATATACCAATCCACATTCAGCTTCTCATCAAACAAGTGATAAATCAATATGTACCAACATCATCAACTATACACCTCATGTATGTGCTTAACCATCAACTTCTTGTTTCAACCATGACTAGTTTTTTGGATTAGTCAGCAACCCTAACTTGAAATAATCATAACTTTGTACTGTAATGAATAAATATATAAAAAAAAAAAAAAAAAAAAATTCAGTTTGTTTTATGCAATTCCCTCAAGTGGCACTACTTTTAACCTCTCATAAAAGGAGTTATAGTAAAAATTGTAGGCGTTGTTGAATTCTTGATTATTCTAAAGAGAGACCTTGTAGAGTGTGACCATGAGGAATATTTATTAAATCGATCTAAAATGTTATATAGAATAATAAAGACTATATGCAGCCGGCCTACAATTGGTCTCACTGAATTTGGATCTTTTTATGAATAAGTTATGGCGTTTTTGCAGAAACACCTATTTGCTAGACTAGTTTTAGGGATAATACAAACCCTATTTTTCCACGGGTGTATACCAAAATGAAACGACCCACAAGATGAAATTTTTTGCGTGCCCTTGGATATGTTTCCTCAATGAAATATCAATCCAACATACAGATCATTATATAAAGAACATTGCGAAATGAATTTGAGATGACGCATCAAATATATACCTTAAACATCATGAAAAGAATTTATCCTTCCTTCAATTCCGGCCCTCTTTTCTTCACCTTCCTTCTGAAATTTGGCTTCTATATCCTTGGTTACCTCAGTCCACCTATAGATATTCAATATTCTCAGGTGTTCCACACCAAAAATGCTCAAAACTCTCTCCATCAAGCTCTTCATCAATACTCCCAAAGATATTCTCACAAGAGCTCTCCATTGGTCACCGAGGGATGATCCACAAAGAGACCATTGCTATCTTATTTATACTTTTCATCCTCTATGTCACTTAAACCATTTCTAGGCCACTTAACTTGAACTCTAGGTCCACTTAACCTATTTTCCTTATTTTAGAGGTTAATACTTTCCATAAATAGAAAGTTCTCCAATACTTTATCATTTAAATATTCCTTCTTCTTGATTTTGTCATATACTTTATGTTTATTTTGTCACTTCTTGATTATTTAAATAATCCACCTTAGATTTGTCACTTTAATTTATCATTTAAATAATATTAGCAACTTCCATTTCTAGGTCCCTTAACCTATTTTCCTTATTTTTGGGGTTAACCACTTTCATATTGTTCTTCTTGGATTTTTGTCACCTTACTTTATCATTTCTTGATTTTGTCACTTCTCTTTATTATTTAAAATAATCCACCTTGACTTTGTCACTTTACTTATCATTTAAATAATGAACAGCTTCTTTTAGGTCACTTTGACTTCTGACCTTGGGGGCTTCAAGCCTTCATGAGGTCCTTCTAAATGCCCAGTAAGACCGCAACTCTCAAACCCTTGAGGGAGTTATGTGACATTCCACATACCACCAGAAATGGCATGACAAAATATCCATCTAGGATAGTTTCACCAACAATTTCCTTGATCTTCAATCTCGTTATTCCACATACAATTTGGTTCTCCATTCTTCTAGGACGGCTTCTTCAAAGTGTTTTCTCGTGAGGGCTTTCACCATGGGGACCACTTTGGAGTTCATCCATTTATTATATCAATCATGATAAGACAATAATGGGTCATCCTATACATTTTTTCCAGACAATAATGAGTCATCTATACATTTTTCCAACAATGCATCATATACCAATGAAACCACATCGATCCATGTTCATCATGTATCAATGACAACTCATTGATCCATCTTCATCTATGCATTCTCATCAAGGACAATACATATTGTATTACATCAATCATCAATCAATCAATCCTTTGACATCAATCAATCAATTGACATCAATAAATGACATCAATCAATCAAACCATTGACATCAATGACAAGGAACTTGGTTTCTCAGTTCCGAACCGTTCTGACACAAAAGTATATAACTTACTCACTTCTGTTGATTATATCTTAATAGAAATACTCTTTTCTCGTTCAAAAAACATCTTGCAAATATTTGAATTATTATTCCATGGGAATATTTATTATAAATATAATGGATTATACTATTGAATGTGTTAACATCATATATTATCACCACATGCTTGCGTTTCTTGGTTGTTTAGGACTAGTTGTAGGTGTGTTTCTTTGGGTCAAGTGCTCAATGGTGGACTTCATTGAACATCTGGATGAGGTAGGCCTTTTATCTTGTCTTTCTAGCATATTTTTTTATATAGCATACGTGAGGATAGAGTTGATTTCTATAGTCATTTCCATCTATTGTGGTTTACCCCTAGCCGTAGAGAGATTTTCCTCGTAACAAATATTGGTACAGGTTGTTTGGTGCAGGTGGATTGGTACAGGTTTACAACAGTATATCTCACAGTGATAGTGTGGCAGTGTTTCAATAATTCTACTTCTACATCAGGGCAGTTGGACAACGCAAGGACAGGTGGTTGTAGCCACCTTTCGGTTGTATCCAGAGAACATAGGGGGTTGTAGCCTCCTTCTAGTTGTATCCAGAGAATTAGGGAGTTGGAGCTTCCCTCAGGTTGTAGCCTGAGAAACTAGGAGGTTATAGCTTCCTTTTGGTTGTAGCCAGAGAATTGGGGATTTGGAGATTCCTTCAGGTTGTAGCCTGAGAAAATAGGGGGTTGGAGCCTCCTTCCAGTTTTAGCTGGAAAGCAAAGGAAGTTGGTTCTTCCAATGAATGTAATTCTTAAAGACACATAAGAAAACACATTGTGTGGCTTTCTCCCGCTTTGGGTTTCCATGTAAAAAGACTGGTGTACTATGTATCTGTATGATTGTTCATTTGTTCGTTTTTTATTTACTCTACAACTATTGGATGATAATTCTACATTGATATAACACTTGCATTTTGTGGTTAAAAAGGATTATTTCTCTATTATTGATTCACCCCTCCTCTCAGTAATCCAACATCCTATTCCATATCCTCCTCCATCTCCTCCTCATCATCCAAATACTACGGTTGGAATACCAAGAACACCATGGCGAAATCTGGGGGTAGTTAATATTCCTGGAAATCAACATGATTTACCCAAAAATCCAGATAAATGGTTACCAAAATTTAATCTAGAATCAAAAGAGAGCCCTGATGGTCATATCAATAAATTTATGTTAGTCGTTAATATGAGAGGCATTGAACATGAGGATGTTGTATGAAATTTTTTTCCATATACTTTTGAAGGAGAAGCCTCTACTTGGTATTTCTCATTACAAGCTAATTCTATCACATATTGGGATACATTTGAGGATTTGTTCATTAAAAAAAATGGAGATGATAAGTCTTCATCTATTTTATTAGTAGAATTATCCAAAATTAAAATGGGTCCTAAAGATAAAATCAAAGATTCCTTAAGCTTCTCAATAAAATGCTTGATACATCCAAACCTAGTTTAGACATTCAGATTGACTTGTATTCCTCCGCATTACCAATGTCCATTGCTATATTTGTTAAACGTGCAAGAAAATATACTTTGACTGAAGCAATGTAGGAAGCTTTAGATGTAGAAAAGGAAATATCTATTATTGCAAGTAAATCTCCAAGTGAAGATGCACCATCTTCTCAAACAACCAAGAAATTAATTATTAAAGAATAAAATAAAGATATAGATTCTTTTGATATGGACAGTTTATATAAAGTCATGAAAACATTAGAAAATGAGATAGTCGATGTTAAATAAAAACTAGTTGAGGTATCAAATAAACGATTCAGTCCTTTCTTCAAGAAGAATCCACAGATTTTGTCTGGTGGCCAAACTTTAGAAGGAGTTAATGTTGATGAAGAACAAGGAGAAGATAATGAGGAAGTTAAAGATACTAATTTGTTTTGGGATATTAATGGAATTTTTTTATGAAGATGATACAGAGGAATTTCTTGTTGCTCAAACCAGAAGTAAAATTTAATCTTCGACTTCTGAATCTGATCCACTAGTAAATAATTCAAATATGCAGTGTATAGAAAACAGGTGAGCTTAAAAAATCCTTGTTGTTTCCGAGAAAATCAATTATGATATTACAGAAGATATGAAAAAAACTAAAGAAAATATTTCCCTTTATGAACTAAGTAAACTAAAATCTCAAAGGAATAGTTTATTAAGGGCCTTAAGAGTTTCTGATAAGACAAATTCATCATCTACTACAAAAAAAAATACAAAAAATTTTTCAACAGTTCAAACTTTATCTTCTTAGGTAGATATTGGTTCAATTATCAAAGGTGATAGATCCAGGTCACATACTCCTTCATTTCTCCTCACTTCCAAAATTTTCAATAAAAATGTGCATAATTATTTAGCTGATTCTGGTGCATCCTTGAATATAATGCCTTATTCAGTTTGTATTCAAATCAATGAACAACCACAAAGATCAACTATTCAAATTGTACAATTAGACAAAACAAAGGTAAAAGTTTTGGGAGGATTGAAGGATGTACTGATCAGATTATCATTTAATTCTAAAGTTTTTCAAATAATATATATTATCATTGTTGATATTCTAGATCCTTATGAATTATTTTTAAGTCAAGATTTGTATATAAAAAATTCATGGATATTTCTCAATTGATCGGTCTCACCTTTGGCTTCCATATAATGGGAAACCTAATCAAATTTGTGTGAATAGGGAAAAACATAT
The DNA here is from genome assembly GCA_010110895.2 of Picea sitchensis. Taxonomy (NCBI): domain Eukaryota; kingdom Viridiplantae; phylum Streptophyta; class Pinopsida; order Pinales; family Pinaceae; genus Picea; species Picea sitchensis. The sequence goes on from SNQJ01S0017243.1 coordinate 80,877, forward strand.
GAAACATAATGTGATTGATTTAGATGGAGAAAATGAACTCGTGGATTGTTCTAATAGCATTGTTGGAAATTATTCTATTGATTCTTATTTTGGAAATTTTAATGCTCATATTTTTCCTTTTCAACCCACGGATAAAATTTCAGAAATTTAAAAAATTTCTCAAACAGATTATTCCCGTTGTATTAATTTTGTAGATAATTTTGTTAATAGCTTTGTAAATTATCCATTTTGGAAACTATGTTTCGATGGATCTAAATCTCATGATGGATCTGGTGCAGGTTGTATTTTAATCAGTCCCGATGGAGAAAAGACTATGTTAACCTGCAGATTGGAATTCCAGTGCACTAATAACACTGTTGAATATGAAGCGTTAATTCAAGGTTTAAATAAATCTCTTATCATGAATGTGGAGGACATTATGGTTTTTGGTGATTTAGAGGTCATCTTTAAATAGGTAAAAGACCAAATTCATTGTGTTTCTAATCATTTGAAACATTATCAACATTTATCTCAAGATCTTAGTAATAAATTGTATGCATTTAATATTGTTTATATATATAGAATGAAAAACGCTAGTGCAGATTTATTGGAAAACATAACTTCTAGAATTATTCCTCCAGATGTTTTTTCTCCAGATAGATTTTTGTTGAATTGATTTTTAGACCTTGTGTTCCCGAGAACATAACCAATCGACATGTGTTTAACGACGATGTTGATATAATAAATTTTGTCTCTTTGGAAGGATCATATGAAAATGATATTATCGATGAAGAGTCACATGATCACAAGTTAAAAAAATCATCTCCTGATGATAAAATTAAATCTAAAAATATTATTCCTAAATCTATTGTAAAATTAGAAGATCTTTATGATTTAAAAGATAGATTTAAGAAACCGACAAATTGTAAAACACATAGCTCTACCATGAGTGTGGAACTTATTAATTTGGGAATAGAACAAAATCCTCAAAATGTCAATCTGGGATTAGGTTGTTCCCCTTTCGAAAGAACTACTTTCATAAAACTTCTTAAGAAATATAAGGATGTTTTTGCATGGTCATATGATGACCTGAAAATTTTTGATACATTAGTAATTCAACATACCATTCCTATCCTTTTAGAATAAAAAACAAGTACAACAAAAGTTAAGGAAAATTCATCATAATCTTGAAACCCAAATTCAAAATGAACTTAATAAATTGCTTCCAGTGAGACATTCCAAATGGGTATCGAATTTTGTTTCCGTAAGGAAAAAGAATGGAGAGATCTGAATTTGTATTGATTTCTGAAACTTAAACAAAGCTTTTGAAAAAGATAACTTTCCATTACCTCCTATGGAGCAAATTCTTCAATAAGTTTCAAGTTCTGAAATGATGTCATTTTTAGATGGATTTTTCGAATATAATCAAGTCTTAGTACACCCTAATGACAGACTCAAAACTAATTTTAGAACTAAATGGAGTACTTACGCTTATCAAAAGATACCTTTCGGTTTAGTCAACACCGATGCACCTTTCCAGTGAGCTATTTTTTAGGCTTACCTAAGAAATTTGTTGTTGTTTATCTAGATGACATAACAATCTATTCCAAGAATCGTTCAGATCATATTTATCATCTTAAACAAGTTCTTGAACGAAGTCGTAAGTATGGAATCTCTTTAAATCCTAAAAAATTATTTTTTGCTCTTCACGAAGGAAAACTTTTGGGATTTATAGTTTCCAAAGATGGAGCTTCAATTTATTTTTCTAGAGTTAAGAACATATCTGAAATTTCGTTGACGCATAATAAAACATCTATGCAGTCTTTCCTTGGACAAATTAATTTTGTGAAGCATTTTGTTCCTAATTTCACACAAACATTCTTACCCTTGCAACATATGATTAGTAAAGACATGATATTCAAGTGGAATACAATCGAAAAAGAGGCTTTCAATTCTATAAAGTAAGTCATTATTCAAGCTCCTTATTTAGTTTCTCCTGATTACAATAAAGAATGTGTTCTTTACACATTCTCCTCTGAAAGATATTACACATCAATGTTATCACAAAAAAATGATCAAAACATAGAAGTACCAATTTATTTTGAAATTTCAGCATTACAAGTAGTAGACTTGAATTATACTAATCTTGAAAAACAAGATATGCAGTTTTCAAATCTATCAAACATTTCAGACCTTTCCTCATTAAATCACACACCAAAGTAATAGTTCCACACCCTTCAGTCAGAAGCTTGCTTGTTCAAAAAGACTTAGGAGATAAGAGAGAAAATTGGGTAACATCATTACAAGAATATGATTTAGAGATAAAACCTGCAAAAATTGTATGAGGTCATGGTTTATGCAAGTTATTAACTGAAACCGTTGATACTACACCTAAAAATGTGGATAAGTTAAAGGAAACTGAAGATATACAATAGGTATGTGATACAAAAGAAACTTCAATCCTTGTAAATAGTTGTAAATATTTTTGTTTGTTTTTTTTATTTTAGTTTGAGTGTATATCCTTTGAAATTTGTCTATTTTTATTTCTAATCTGATATAACAACTGGATACATTTGTTAATTAGTTGCCTTTGAAATCCTTTTCAATATAGAGAGAGCTTAATTTATGATTTTCTCATGAATGTTTGGATCTAGTCTTATGATTAATAGATTAGGTTAGATCTGAATCTGATTTCTAACACTATGAGAAGAAAGAGGTTGGTTTTTTTTTGTTTATTGTGTGTAGGAAGAAGTTTGCAAGGATTGGAGTTGGAACTTAGGGCCTACAACAACTAGGAAATAAGAATATATCCTATATAAGTGAGCCATTCCATTCTCTCCCATCTTGCTATAAAAGGAATTGCTTGTTTAGATATAGAAAAAACATTAGAAGTCTAGACCCAATGTCTATCTAGGATCAATAAAAATATCCTAGGGAGATCGCCTTCCAAATCAAAGTGCACTTGATGGCTCTCCTAAGCTTGAAACTTCTACAACACTTTTGAAATCATTTGATGCACACATGTTCTAGTCTCATGGAATAATCACCACCTTACCCATAGAGTTAGGTGGTAATAATATATTTGTTTCCATGGAGGTCGTTGATGGTCGACTTGAGTACAATTTTCTACTTGGGTGCACTTGGTTATATGAGATGATTGCAGTTCTCTTGTTGGTCTTTAGGGTCTTATGCTTCCCTGATCAAGGGAATATAGTGACAATCGATCAACTTGCGTTTTGTACCCCATACCTTGGATCCCATGTAACCTTTATCGGTGATACCCAACAATAGTAAATGCATGTTGGAGCAGGGATGGTCAAACACCCTTCACTTATGGGTATTTTTCCCCTTCCTTGACCATCTCCTACTATGAATATTTCTCCATTCAACATGATTTCATCATTTACCATTGGATCCCTCAGGACTGTTGATGCTTCGATGGTAACTCCTCCCGAGGATGTTGATTCATATGGAGAAATCATGCCTCTTACTCCAGTAGATATTTCCTATCAGGCGATCCAGTCATCCTTCGCTAGCTCTGACTTATATTCCCCTTAGAATGTGGATTTTGATCAGTACCCAAGTCCTCCTTGGGCCCTCACTCCTCTTCCATTTTCCAATGACTCCCTTGATCTTCAATTTTTGTATGATGAAGATATCATGGAGGTCATGGATTCACCTGATATTCCATGGGAATATTTTCAACATCGCACATATTTCTTTCCCATTTTGGAAAGGTTTGAGGATGATATTCAAAAAATTGTTTCCACTCGTCATGTTCAATGGTACCAATATCCCATTATGATTAATTATGTATTTTTATAAGGTAACTTGGCAAACATCTCCAAAACTATACCCATTGACATTTCCCAGAATCTGTTTTTCGTGGAACACATTCTGATAGGTGCTGATTATTTTCCTCAAGAAATTGAACACTATACTACCATGTTAAAATAATTTTGTGATGTTTTTTCTTGTTCCTATGAAGAAATGTCTGGCATTGATTCCTAGATTGTTGAACATGGAATCAAAACATATGAGGGGGCCAAGATGGTTTGGTAGAAGCTTCGTCCAGTTAACCCAAAGACTTTACTTCCATCAAGGTAGAGGTTAAATCAATTCTTCATGCACAGTTATCCATATGGTTCCCTTAACTGAATGGGTTTCCAATCTAGTTTTGGTTGCAAAGAAATATGACACTATTAGGGTCTATGTATATTATAGGGATTTGAACAAAGAATGTCCAAAGGATAATTATCCAATGTCATTCATTGATCAGATCATCAATGAATATTCTAGGAATGAAATCTTCTCATTCATGGATGGTTTCTCTAGATATAATCAAATCCATATCACACCAAAATATTAGCACAAGACTCCCTTCATTTGTCCTTGTTTTACTTTTCCTTCATAGCTTGACATTTGGTCTTAAAACCGTTGGAGCCACTTTCCAATAGGCCATGTCATATGCATTTCATGACATTAAACTGATTGTAGAGGCATACTTGGATGAATTGGATACTCATTTAAAGCATCTCTAGGATCATTCAGGTCACTTGTGGGCCATTTTCACCTGATGTCGCTACTATAATACCCGTTTGAACCCACATAAATGCATTTTTTTGTGGTGTCTAGGCGATTTATAGGATTCATCGTGTCCAAGTATGGGATCATGGTTGATAACTTGAAGGTTGAGGCTAATGTTAATTTTCCTCGTCCTTGTATTATTAGAAAACTCCAAAGATTTGAAGGGAAGGAAATGTTTTTTCATAGATCCATTTCCAATTATGCATATATTACCAAATTTTTTGTGTGCTTATTGAAGAAGGGTGTACCTTTCATGCGGGACAACCAAGCTCAAAGGTCATTTGAATCCTTGAAGAAGGCCTTGGTGTTGACTCCCCTATTGAGCCCTCCTAACTATGGTTGGGACTTCTTGCTCTATCTCACAGCCTTTGAAACCACCATCGAAATGGTGCTTGTCCAAGATGATGATGCACAACTAAAGAATATGATTTGCTATCTTAGCAAGGGACTTGCTGGTCCCGATCTTCGATACACTCATAATGCGAAGTTGGCCCCAGAAGCAGTGCATGTTGTCCAACATATGTGACATTATATACTCCTGTGAAAGACCATTGTTGTTTTCGATGCCAACCCAATATAGCACATCCTCAACCGTCAGATCATTAGGGTAAAGTACTCAAAGTGTATTTTCATCATCCAAGAGTTTGACATGGAGTTTGTTTCATCCGAGTCTAAGAGATATTTTGCATTCTTCGAGTTGATGTTTGAAATTACCCTCGTCGATGATGAACATGTGGTTAATGACTCTTTCCTTGATGAGTTTTTATTTCTTATTGAGTTGTCCGACCCATGTTATGGAAACATCTTGTTCTACCTCTAGACCCAATGTTTATGTCCTCATCTTTCCCATGATGAACGTCATCACAAAAGGCATTAGAATAGATACTACATCATTGTGTATGATACCCTTTATCATCAAGGGTTTGATTTGATTCTGCATTTTTCCTTATCCATGAGGAAGTTGAATTTGTTCTGAATGACTTCTATGATGGAGTATGTGGTTGTCATGTCTTTGGTTCACCATTTCCAAGAAAATATTATGTGTAAGATCATTTTGGCCTACGATATTTAAGGATTGTTTGAATGCAGTCCATAAAGTCCATTTCTGTCAAATCTTCACCTATAAGATGTGTGTTGACCCTACTCCACTCCATCTAATGGTAATTTTCGGTCCATTTTTCAAATGGGGGATTTGTTTTATGACATGTAAGCCTACCATAACTAATGGTCATGGCTACATCATCGTGGTCATTTACTACTTCACCAAATGGGTCAAGTCCTTGCCTACATTCTCTAATGGAGACATCGTCGCCACTCTTCTCATGTTAAATCACATTATTTCTAGGTTCAATGTTCCTAATACCATAGTGACGGACCATGGGTCCCATTTTCAAAATAGGATGATGTTAGAATTAGCTTCCAGGTTGTGTTTTCTCCATGATAATGTGATGCCCTATTACCCTTCGAAAAATGGAGAAGTAGAAGCCATCAATCATGTCCTTAAGACTATGATTCAGAGGATTTTCGGAAACAAAAGACAAACTAGCATATGATGCTATTTTTCATATTTATGAGCTTATTGTACCTCAGCAAAAAAAGCCACCAGTTTCACACCATTCCAACTTGTATATGGTCTGGAGGAAGTATTTCCAATTGAATGTGAAATCGTATCATTGAAACTCTCCATGGAACTATTTCCTAACACCTCCACCGAGGAGGATCATCTTGTGTACTTGTCATGTCTCGATGAAAAAGAACGCGATGACACCTTGGCTAATGAAGTTCAAAAGAAATATGTCAAATCCTAGTATGAAAAATATGTTCGTCCTCATGTATTTGTGGAGGGTGAATTGGTCTTGGTTTATGATTAGGAACATGAAAAGTTAGGTGAAGTTAATTTTAGACCACTTTGGCATGGTCCCTACATTGTTAAACAAATCTTGAAATGAGGGGCCTACAAGATGGTTGACTATGAAAAAAATCCTCTTTCGGAGCCCCCACAATGAGCTTTACCTTAACAAATATTATGCATAAGTCATTATTTATACATGGTGTGTTTTTGGTTTTGGTGTGGTGTGATTTGATTTTTGTGTGTATTGAATGCCTCGGTTAGCTACTTATCATGCTTTATGCTTGATTTTCGGATGTCATCCTCCTCCTCCATCTACGTGGGATATGCTTATGGTGCCATCCGTAGTACTCAGAATATTGCTTCTGCCACTTGGGTGATATTTTCTCCCATTGATGAGCTTGTGAGTTCAGGAAGTGTCTACCTTGGGCCTACAACCAATAACATTGTAGTTTATAACAATGTCATTGAAATATTGTTTGAGGCTCTCACCCTTGACATTCATTGTTTGGTTTTCAGGTTGGACTCCCAACTTGTGGTCTGAAAGTTGAATCACACATATAACATTAGAAATAATGTCCTATTGTATAATTATTTGAGGTCTTTCCTTATTTAATTATACTTTGATTACATTTAGTATTTTAACATTTTACCAGGGTCTAATACATTGTATAATTGTGTTTTTGATTGGAATTTGTCTCATCAAATTAAGTTTTAGAATGGATGTACATAAACATGGGTTATCAGTCACATCATTAGAAATCCATTAGTAGTATCCAAGAAATAAATATGTACACACACACACAAAGATATATATATAAACACCAAAAAGTGCATTACATCCTTCAAAAATGAGGTGCAAATACAAAATTGGAGCTCTAATGGCCTCCTGATACAAACAATGCCAACCGACTAATATTCTCACCTAGTAAAAAATAGGGGTGTCGTTGGCTATTCATCATGATACTGACTGCCATGGTAGCATAGCATTGTCCGATCCACATTTCAAAGAAGTCGACGGAATGGGCGGGAAACACCTTTTGCATGTCGTTGTAGGTGTGGGGGAATCTCATCCTCTAGAATGAGGGGGACTCCCATGGTCATCTCCTCCAAGTTGTATCATACGATGCAACTCTTGGTTGTTTCCACCTCCCTCCCCCTCTAATGACTCCTCGTTTCTACTCTGGTGATGAAATCAACCCCATCCCTCTGGGCAGTCTGATCCTACATATATGAGAAAATGAAATCATGTCATTTACATTACACACACCAAAATAAATTATATATTCCAAAAATACCAAAAGCAATGGAAATATACAAAAAATATAAAACAAACTTACTCATGGGGCCCCATGCCTCGCTCGGGGGGAGAGGAAGCTCTTAATCTTGTTTGAATTGGGTACCAACATAAGTAATATCCTCTATACTCACAATCTATTGATGCCATCAAATCTTGAAACTCATCCCAAAAGTATCTATATGTTGCCCCCCTAGTACTTTACCCATGTACTTGGCCCATAATTCCATTCGTGGGTCTTAGGGAATTGGCTCACCCATGACTATCTGGGGCCTCATCTCAGGTACCCTCTCCATAAAAATCATGACTGATAAGGAGCCATACCTAAATATTTTCTACTTTCTCTTTTTTCATCAAGACAATTGTGTCTTCATGTTGGCAAGGACTCCCTCACACCAGTTAGACATAGTCAGCTCGAGGAACATCGGTTCCACCTTCATGTTGGACTTTGTTGCTAAATGTGGGGTTGTTGACCTCATTGCATGGGTTATTCTAAATATTATGGTATTGAGTGGCAACTCCACTATATCCTAGATCGAGATATTACCACTCAACTGGTGAGATCCATATTGATAGTATTCTTCAATGTATTCCATCATGGAGCAATCATTGCGGCCTGTCATATAATCATCTCTCCATGACACTCCCCTCCAAGATAAATCGGTACAGAAATATATGTCATCCGTTTAGCTGCACTACCTTCCCCTAGATAATGAAACATTCCTAGCTAGGGTCCTAATATTGAACCGACGTATGCAGTAAGTACTCGTGGGACCCTAATTGTGGACACCATAATAATTTTAGCAACCCATAATCCCATAGAGATGCCAAGGTAAATGAATCTCCTTGGGAAACAAAATCATAGACCTCATGGGATATCTCTTTCCACTCGATCATCCTTTTGTCTCCTACACATCTAGGCCACAAAAGAAAACAAGAAACCCATTAGAGGAAAAATCCATTAAAAAATTGAGATCATCAAAGGAAAACCTGAAACCCCTTACCCACAACCTGCTTGGCTAGGGAACATATTTAGGTCATCACTTGACTACTTAATGACAACATGCGATGATATGTGTTACTCTTGTAAATATTCACAAAATGAACCTCTAAAACTCATGCATGATCAACACTCCCTCATTTTCCCACAAATCAAGATCTCGGGCTGCCCATTCCCTCAACAAATCTCATGAAACAAATAGGGAAAACAAAGATGGGGTTCATATTTTTTACCTGGAAAATACTTCAAGCTAAATGGTTGATCAAATCCCCCTCAATGAGCTCCAGACACCTATACTTGGAGGAGGGTTTTCCACAAGCTCTCCACTCACCTCTCTTTTCCAATGGAGAATGAAATTTTCACCATGGTAAGTCTTGTTTTATAGCACTTTTGGGAATAAAAACTTGTTTTTTCACTTTGAGACCAAGTGAGTGGGTTTTATTTGATTATTTGAGATTATTGTTATTTTAATTATATTTTTAATTAAATTGACACTGGCATCTAGTTTCCATATGTAAATAGGATTATGGGGAAATTTTTACAAACTTAGCGACTTCCACTAAACTTAAGGTACATTTTCTTAAACTGGAATATAGGGATAGGTTTTTCCTTGCATCCATCTTGCATTATTAACCGTCCATTTTTCCATCACAACTCCTTAGGTCCGATCTTGTTGGGTTGTGACATTATCCACTCCATTTTGTTGAAATTATTAAGACAACTGAGAGGGGGGGTGAATCAGTTGTTATTGTGCTTAAACAATTTTAAGTCTATTAAACCATTTTTGATCTTTCATCAAGTGACCATCAATATTATACATCATATGAAAAACATAAATAATGAGCATTAATCACACATAAGATATACATAGAGACAAATATTCACGAGGAAACCCATAAAGGGAGAAAACCTCTTCTTCTTCAAAATGATAGGTAGACTTTTAAGTTCTATACATCATCTATGTTTGAGAACCAACTCAAAGTGAGGCTACTACCTTTGTTTTACAAGCTCCAACTTGTTGAGAGCACTAACTCTCTAGTTTCTTTAGCACCCACTGGAAGGAAGCACCAAATCCCTAAATATTCCAGCACCAACTGGATTTAAACAAGCACCAACTTGCATACAGAAAACTCTGTGTTTTCCCGAGCACCACCTTGTCACCCTATTTTTCTAGCAACAACTAGATAGAAGATACAACTTCCAATATTCAAGCACCAACTTGAATATTAGAGGACCACAGTCCTACCTAGCACCACCCTTCCTCCCTGATTATGAATAATTGATTGACAAACAAACAATACAGGTATTTCAATTATTACCCCTTCTTCACTATTTTGGAATTCTTCTCTGGTTCAAAAACTATTCTGCAGTTCTGCTCTACTACATGCTATTTTTCTATTTTGCTCTTGCTTCTATCTGTTCAGCGACTGTTACTCATCTCTGAGTTTTATCTCATTCTCTTCATTCTTTCATTTTACCCTTCTTACAGTTCATATCATTGTTTCAGTTAGAACATCCAACCTTACACAGTTGTTTCACCTCTCCTTTTATACTCACCAGCCTCATCAGTTACACCTCGGATCTCCTTGGGAAAAGACAAAAACTTCTCAGCAACTTAATTGCCAACCGATCAAGAACCATGATTCGATTTTGCTAACTGAATCGTAACTGATCAACTAATCTGTGAAGTGCAATAGTAGCCCTCCGATCATATTCTTGATTAACTTGCACCGTTGGATTACCAATGATGGATCTCATGCCTACTCCATATGCCCATTGGCTATGACCACGAGCCTAATCAGAATGCCTTATGCATTTCGCATTTCGACAATCCTATGTCGAAGGGTCTCGACACTCCAAGTTGTGATTGCCGAAAAAGTTCTTAGCTCTGCTAGCTCCACCTTCTCATATGATCACCGACGGTGACCACAGCCTACACACAAAGGCGTTTTCGCATTTCACATTTTGAAAATCTAGAGGTGAAGAGTCTTGACTCTTCATGTTGAGATCTCAGAGAAGGGGCTTAGCTCCGCTAGCTCCTCCCTCTCACATGACCACTAGTGGTGACCTAGCGATTATCCACAAAGCACTTCGTAGTTCACAAATTCGGGAATCTTGTGGTGAAGAGTCTCGACTCTTCATGTTGCAATGGAGCTTAGCTCCGCTAGCTCCTTCCCCTTACATGACCACCGATGGTGACCACAGACTGCGCCAAAAGGTGCTTCATGATTTCGTGTTTTAGCATTCTTCCTGTGAGTGTTCTCGACACCTCAAACTCCAGGTATTCGAAACTCTGAAATGCAGTCAAATCGATGGTCCACAATCTTGATGATTCAACGGTCCAAATCTTTTCGTGATCTCACATATCACTAGTTATTACTGTGAGTTTCTTCCTTGACTCCTCCAACTCCCAGTATCTAAAACTCTGAAATGGAACCTTTGTCGTGCTCTGGTCTATCGCCACGTGTCCCTCTTGGATCAATGATCTAGATCTTATCGTGAGTTGAAAGGTTAGAGCACTTCCTTCCTTTGACTTTCCAATTAGCGAATTGTTAATATCTCTCCACGTGTACTCCTCGACGATGGATGACTCTCCTACTTTCGGGACTTTGTAAGCCTTCTTCATCTTGTACTTGAAGATCGTGCTCCTTCTTCTGGATCTAATGATGTTCAGTCCTCTCACTCATATCCAACGTTTGAGATTTTTTCTCCTCTTTTGCACGTTCCTCCTATCTGTATTTAGATCTGACATTCATCAAAAATTTGGGATGGGTTATCCAACAATCACTGTTGCTCCTCATTGTTGATCTTTCCATTGCCATGTCATCATTGCTTTGTTGAACGTGTTGATCTTTTCCATCGATGAAAAAACACGCATACTCTACCTCTGTCTGAAAACATGCCAACAATCTCCCCCTTTGGCATTGATGGAAACCCCTTCAAGAACATCCAGCTTTACCACTGTATTGAAATTACCACACTTTCTCCCCCTTTGACATCAATGTCAAAGAAAAAACAAGCTCCCCCTGAGCTGTTGCAGTACATCTCGAAGGTATCAGATATGTGACAAGCATATACTCTCCCTGTGTTGTTGCAGTATTCTTCGGAGGTATTAGAGATTCAACCAACACAAACTCCCCCTTACAGGATGGACCCTCTTAATTTGACAGTGAGGTCATGCCCAATTTTTGGCGAAGATATCCAAAAGGAGTCGCTGCTAAGGGTTTAGTAAAGATATCAGCTATATGTTCTGTGGAAGGAATATAATTCAACTGAACGACTCTGTTTGTAACTTGTTCTCTAAGAAAATGGTATTTTATTTGGATATGCTTAGTCTTGGAATGAAGAATAGGATTCTTGGAGACACTAATGGCACTAGTATTATCACAGTGAATTGTAATCGGATCATTATAATTTACCTTCAAATATGTAAGAGTTTGAATCATCCATAAAATATGAGTGTAGAAAGTAGCAGAAGAAATGTACTCTGCCTCTATAGTTGATAAGGAAATAGATCCCTACTTCTTTCTAATCAATGCTACCAACAAGTCACCCAGGAAGAATGCACCTCCACTGGTGCTCTTTCTCCCATCCACGCAATTTGCCCAATCTGCATCTGAATAAGAAGTTAACTGGAAATTATGATTTATGGGATACCACAGACCATAATTAATTGTTCCCTTCAAGTATTTGAATATTCTTGTGACAACTACCAAATGACTTTTTTTAGGAGCAGACTGATAACGACATACCATTCCAACAGCTTGCATTATATCAAGACGGGATGTTGTGATGTACAGAAGACTTCCTATGATAGAGCGATATGTCCTTTGATCAACATCAGATGAAATATCATCTTTACTAAGCTTTCAACCAACCACCATAGGTGTACTAATAGGAGAGGAATCCTCCATCTGAAATTTCTTCAACATCTCTTTCAAATATTTTTCTTGAGAGATAAAAATTCCTGTAGAATTATGTTTTACTTGTAAGCCAAGAAAATATGACAATTCTCCTATCATGGACATCTCAAACTCTGTTTGCATTGATTTAGCAAACCACTGAACAATGAAATCATTATTACAGCCAAAATTAATGTCATCTACATAAATCAAAACAACTAGTAAATCATCACTTTCATTTTTTATGTAGAGATTGCTATCAACAGTACCTTTCTTGAATCCTTTGTCTTGTAAAAATTTGTCCAGTCTATAATACCAAGCTCGTGGTGCTTGTTTCAGTCCATATAAATCCTTCTTCATCTTGCAGACATAATCAGGGTTATCTGTCAATGAGAATCCTTCAAGTTTCTCCATATATACTTCTTCCTCTAGATCTCCATTAAGAAATTTTGAATTAACATCCATCTGATAAACTTTAAAGTTCTTATGACATGAATATGCAAGAAACATTTTGATGGCTTCCAATCTTACCACTGGTGCAAAATTTTCATCAAAATCTTGACCTTCAACTTGTGCATACCCTTTACAGACCAATTTGGCTTTATTTCTAACAACTTGTCCTTTTTCATTCATTTTATTTTTGAACACCCATTTGGAACCTATTACATTCTTGTCTTTGGGTCTAGGAACAAGCTCCCAAGTATTTTTCTTCTCAATCTGATCAAGCTCTTCATTCATAGCTCTAATCCAATCATCATGCTGGCTGGATTCATCAAAAATTTTAGGTTCAACCATAGATAAAAAAAAGAAACATGGGATTGTTCTAAGTCTTTAATCAATTTCCTTCTTGTCTGAACTCCTTTATTTATATCTCCAATTATCTGATTTTCAGGATCATTCTTTCTAACAATTATGAGAGGTGATTTTTCTTCTTTCTGTTGATTTGTGTCAGTTCGAGTATGTGTATCTTCATCTAATTCAGATTCTTCTCTTTCTGATCCTTGGACCTGTTCATCTTCATTTTCAATTATATCTTATGTGCTTGGTTCAACACTGCTTACATTTCCTATCAGGATTTCTTCATCAACTTTTATGTCAATAAAATCAACCAATTTATGTAGCCTCTTATTGTAGCATCTGTAACCTTTACTGTTTGTAGCATAACCTAAGAATATACCTTCATCATCCATGTCATCATATTTGCCAATATTTTCATCATTATTCTTGATATAACATTTACTCCCAAAGACTTTAAAATGCTTGATTGAGGCAGGTCTTCCAAACCATAGTTCATAAGGAGTCTTGTCACTGTGTGGTCTGAGATGAGCTTTGTTAAGAATGTGAACAACTATATGAATTTATTCCACCCAATATGTCTGAGGTATGTTCCTTTCATTCATCATTGATCTTGCCATTTGTTGTATTGATCTATTCTGCCTCTCAACAACTCCATTTTGATGTGGAATCCTTGGAATTGTGTACTCTCTTTTGATTCTATGTTTATCACAGAACTCTTTGAAGTTCCTTGAGCTAAACTCTCCTCCGCTATCAGACCTTACTGCTTTCAATCTTTTTCCTGTTTGATTCTCAATTAGAGCCTTAAATACTTTGAATTTTTCAAATGCTTCATATTTTTTCTTCAAAAAGGCAACCCATGTTAGTCTAGAATAATCATCAATAATCAACATAAAATAATTTTCTTTTCCTGTACCTTCTTTCCTTGATGGTCCACATAAATCTATATGTACTAACTGGAGAGGTTTTTCTGTTGAAGGAAAATTTTTAGAATTGAACTGTGTCTGAGTAAGCTTCCCTATCTGGCATGGTTTACAAACATAATCATATGGCTTTGATATCTTTGGAAGATCCTTTACTGCCCCACTATTTTTGAGCTTAATTATATGATCAAAATTTAAGTGTCCAAGTCTCCTATTCCATAGCCAACTTTCATTATACTTGCTTAAGTGGCATTCTTCTTTTTCTTCTTTTAACACATAGACATTGTTTTTTGTTCTTATCCCTTTTGCAACTAGCTGTCCTGAATTCACAAATTTTATTCTACAATCTTTAGAAGTAAAAATGACTTCACATCCTCGGTCACAGACTTGAATGACACTAAGAAGATTATGTTTCATACCTTCTACAAACAACACATCTTGAGCTTTCCCTTTGCCATTACTCAAACTTACCATTCCTTCACCTTTTATTTTTTATGGTGCATCATTTCCAAAAGTTACATTCCATGATTTGCTTTCACTTAGAGTTAGAAACTTACTTGTGTCTCCAGTCATATGTTTGGAACATCCACTATCAATATACCAGGGATTCTTTTATCTTTGGGATGATAACACTAGTCTACACTTGTCATCTTCTTTCTTCTTCCAAATCTTGAAATTTTCAACAGTAGGATTCGAATCTGGCTTAAAATTCCTTAAGCGACAATATGTAGCTTTATGTCCATAGTTATGATAGATGTAACATTTTGGTTCACTGAATAACAGATCATAATGATTGTTATGCTCATAACTGTTGTTATGTTTCACCTGCGTCCTTCCTCCATCCATAACATGATTTATAGTATGTGGTCATTTGTTTCTTGGTTGTTTCAATATTTGTTGTGGTGGATAATTATTCCTTGAGTATCTTGATTTCAAATATCTAGATCTTAAAGAACAGTTTACAACTTTGTGACCAAAGTTAGAACAGAAAAAACAATAACCATAGAAAAAACATTTCTACATGGAAAAAGGTTGTAGTCGATTTCTTCCATGATGAAGATTTCTTTGATTAGAAAATGTGTTTGTGTTATTTCTTTGATCTACATATTCAGTTCTGGTACTTTTTCTTTCATTCCTTCTTGGTGGCTGATTTTCTTTCTTTGTTTCTGCAGAGTGGTTGTTCTCAATGATTGTAGTTTTGACAAACTTGATGGGTTATGTATTACTTGGATGATCACTACTTGATCCTTATTCATAACCCAAGCCAGCTTTCAACTTTGGATTCCTTTGTTGATTTATAATGGAAGTTAATTCTTCTGAGGCTTTAATACTTGGTAGATTTTGGTGATACAATGCCTTAAACTTCTCCATTTATTTTCTAGTTTTTACTATATCTTCTTCTAAGGCTTCACACCTCGCTTTCTTCTCTGACAACTGGTGTTTCAATATGTCTTCTATTTTCTTTGCCTCTTTTAACTCCACTTTTAGTAGAGAAAAAATTTCATTGGGTTTTTCACCATTCATTTTAAACTGCATCAACAATTGTTTTTGTTTTCTCTTCTTACATCTGAATCTGTCAATTTCTTCCAAAGAACTGATTAATTCACCTTCCATATCCACCATATCTTCTTCATCATCCATTTCACCTCCTGTGTGTTCATCATAAAGATCTCCCATAGCCATAAGCATAAAATCATTCACTTTGTTTTCACATGATGAATCACTATCTATGTCTTCTGAGGAATTGTCATTGTTTGCACACAAACTTTTATTTTTACTATATTTCTTGAATTTGTACTTCTTTTCATCATCAAAGTTCTAGTCCTTTTTCTAGTGGGGACACTTAGATGCAAAATTACCTATCTTACCACAGTTAAAACATTTGAAGAGAAGCTTGCCTTGATATTTTCCTGATCCTTTCTTTAACCTTCTCACAAATTTTGCCTCAATGTCATCTAAATTTGAATCAGTAATTTTGTCTACTTTAAAATATGCTTCTCTAGTAATGGATTTATCTTTGTTGATTCTCATTTCATATGTAGTTAGAGTTCCTAGGAGTTGATCAATGGACAGAGTTTTAATATCATTTAGTTCTTCCATTGCAGAGACTTTTGGATTAAATTTATCAAGCAGAGATATTAGAATCTTTTGAACTAAAAATGATTCTTCAATCTTCTCACCAACACCCTTCATGGCATTCACAAGTTCTTCAACTCTTAAAAAATACTTTCTAACTGTTTCATCTTCATTCATCTTTAGTTGTTAAACTTCAACCTATATGTTTGGAGTTTGGCATCTTTTACTTTCTCATTTCCTTCATAACTATTAATAATTTTATCCCACATAGCTTTAGCAGTTTCAAGATGCATCACTTTTACAAACTTAGCTTCAGCAAGTCCATTCAAGATAGCATTCATTCCCTTAGAATTAAAGCTAAATTCTAACTTATCATCCTTGGAAGCCAACACAACAGGCTTTGTATATCCAGTCTCTACTACATCCCAAACATCAACACCTAAGGCCATTAGGTATGTTCTCATTCTAACCTTCCAGAAGGAAAAAAAAATTCCATCAAACAGAGGAGGCTTACTGGTTGAAGTCCCTTCATGACTTGTCATGTTTAAGCTTACATATCTACCTTTAAATAAAAGGAACCCTCTTTGATACCAATTGTTGAAATTACTAAGACAACTAAGAGGGGGGATGAATCAGTGGTTACTGTGCTTAAACAATTTTAAGTCTATTAAACCATTTTTAATATTTCATCAAGTGACCATAAATATTATACATCATATGAACAACATAAATAATGAGCATCAATCACACATAAGATATACACGGAGACAGACTTTCATGAGGAAACCGATAAAGGGAGAAAACCTCTTCTTCTTCGAAATGATAGGCAGTCTTCTAAGTTCTGTACATCATCTATGTTTGAGCACCAACTCAAAGTGAGGCTACTACCTCTGTTTTACAAGCTCCAACTTGTTGAGAGAACCAACTCTCTAGTTTCTCTAGGACCCACTAGAAGGAAGCACCAACTCCATAAATATTCCAGCACCAATTGGATTTATACAAGCACCAACTTCTGTACAAAAAACTCTGTGTTTTCCCGAGCACCACCCTTCCACCCTATTTTTCTAGGCACAACTAGATGGAAGATACAACTTCCAATATTCAAGAACCAAATTAAATATCAGAGGACCACAGTCCTACCTAGAACCACCCTTCCTCCCTGATTATTCATAATTGATTGACAAACGAACAATACAAGTATTTCAATTCTTACGCCTTCTTCATTGTTCTGCAATTCTTCTCTGGTTCAAAAATTGTTCTACAGTTCTACTCTGCTACATGATATTCTTCTATTCTATTGTTGCTTATGTCTGTTTGGTGACTGTTACTCATCTCTGAGTTTTATCTCATGCTCTGCATTCTTTCATTTTACCCTTCTTACAATTCATCTCATTGTTTTGGTTAGAACAACCAACCTTACATAGTCATTGCATCTCTCCTTTTATACTCACTAGCCTCATCAGTTGCACCTCGAATCTCCTTGGGAAAAGACAAAAACATCTCAGCAACTGAATCGCCAACTAATCAAGAAACATGATTCGATTTTGCTAACTGAATCGTAACTGATCAACTAATCTGTGAAGTGCAACAATAGCCCTCTGATCATATTCCTGATTAACCTGCACCAATGGATTACCAATGATGGATCTCACACCTATTCCATATTCCCACTGGCTGTGACCACGAGCCTAATCATAATGCCTTTCACATTTCGTATTTCGGCAATCCTATGTCGAAGGGTATCGACACTCCAATTTGTGTTCGCCGAAAAAGAGCTTAGCTCCGCTAGGTCCACCTTCTCATATGATCACCAACGGTGACCATAGGCTACACACAAAGGCGTTTTCACATTTCTCATTTCGAAAATCCATAGGTGAAGAGTATTGACTCTTCATGTTGCGATATCTGAAAAGGGGCTTAGCTCCGCTAGCTCCTCCCTCTCACATGACCACTGGCGGTGACCTAGCACGTATCCACAAAGCACTTCGTAGTTCACAAATTTGGGAATCCTGTGGTGAAGAGTCTCGACTCTTCATGTTGTGATTGCTGAAATGGATCTTAGCTCTGCTATCTCCTTCCCCTTACGTGACCACCGACGGTGACCACAGACTGCGCCAAAAGGTGCTTCGTGATTTCGCGTTTCATCACTCTTGCCATGAGTTTCCTTGACACATCAAACTCCCGGTATCGGAAACTCCAAAATGGAGTCAGATCAACGGTCCACAATTTTGATGATTCGATGATCCAGATCTTTTCATGATCTCGCATATCGCTAGTTACTGTCGTGAGTTTCTTCCTTGACTCCTCCAACTCCCGGTATCTGGAATTCCAAAATGGAACCTTTGTCGTGCTTTGATCTATCACCACGTGTCCCTCTTGGATCAATGATCTAGATCTTATCGCGATTTCTCATATCGCGAGTTGGAAGGTTAGAGCACTTCCTTCCTTTGACTTTCTAATCATCGAATTGTTAATCCCTCGCCACGTGTACTCCTCGACGATGGACGACCCTGCTTCTTTTGGGACTTTGTAAGCCCACTTCATCTTGTACTTAAAGATTGTGCTCCTTCTTCTGGATCCAACGATGGTCAGTCCTCGCACTCAGATTTAACGTCTGAGATTTGTTCTCCTATTTTGCACGTTCCTCCTATCTGTATTCAGATCTAACAGTCATCGAGAATTCAGGATGGGTGATCCAATGATCATTGTTGCTCCTCACTGTTTATCTTGCCATTGCCATCTAATCATCGCTCTGCTGAACGTGATGATATTTGTCATCAATGACAAAGCACGCATACTCTACCTCTGTTTGAAAACATGCCAACACATGTTTCATAGCATAATTTTTTTGGTACTTCCCTACCCTCCATGGGCACCCTAGTTAGTACCTATATTTGCATTTAGTTCCCATGTTACGATTTCCTGTAGGCCCAATAACCATCCTGTATCCCTGCCATGACTTGATGTTGATACTAATTTTCCTCTCTTCATCTATATTTTGGCCATATCCTGAGGGGGTTCTTGAAAGTTTCATATTTCTTAATGGTTTCCTATGAATTTTTTGGTTGCATCATTTACCCTACCACTGCACTATTGTTTTCTTAAATATTGCTTACCGCTATTGCAATATACTTTGACCATCTACCTCTTGCATTATTTGGCCTCTGTTTCACATCCATCTAACCATAGAGAGAATAACTGCTAGGAGTGGATCTCACTTTCCATTACCATTTTCATTCATCTTTGTTCGGTTAGTTCCATGCACTTGGAACATAGGAGCATGCTATTAGTCCACTCGTCCTCTCTAGATGAGTATAATTTTATCTCTACTTCAGAGTTACAAAAGGACACGAAAAGGATATTACTAAGTTCACTTTTCTCTCTTTTTTGGACTCCTAAAAGGAAACAAAAAGAATACCTACTAAGCATACTTGTGTCCTTCTTTCCTTCTTGTTAAACAATGAAGGAGATAAAACACACACACAAAAAAAAATGGGTTTTTTTACCATTGGTCTATTCTTGAAATGGAAGTGTTAGTCAAGTCACCCTTGAACATGGCATCTATTTGAATCCTCAGCATACATTTGGGTTTTAGCTTGACTAGTAGCCATTACAGTAATATGAGTTAGAGATACTCCTCTAGTTGGTTACTCTTCTAGTCATTATAGAGAGTTCTTCATGTTGGAGTTACTTCACACACACCTAGGATTTATTTTTCCTAAGGTTTTTGCTATGTTTATTAGTAATTATTTAGTCCCCTTAAGGAGAATATTCTTTTCAATTTTCACTTCAGTTTGATCATTTGAGTGGAGTATATATGC
Organism: Picea sitchensis; assembly: GCA_010110895.2. Lineage (NCBI taxonomy): Eukaryota > Viridiplantae > Streptophyta > Pinopsida > Pinales > Pinaceae > Picea > Picea sitchensis. The sequence goes on from SNQJ01S0017243.1 coordinate 101,106, forward strand.
TACATTGGGATTATCACTATGCAACATTCAAATCATCACCATCTAATGCACAATGTCCTTGGGATCATCACCAGACTAGCACATTACCCATGATTCCCTGATCTCCTCCTCATTTCACTTTGTTTCAGTCAGTTAAATGAATATTGATAGAATATTTAACTCAGTTAGGTGGAAGTTCACTCCCATAACTTCCTGAGAGACTAGACTAGGTAGCAGTTTACTCTCGTAACTTCTTGTGTGTGTCCATATCACTCTAGACCACCTCTATGGCGCATTGGCTTCTCCTCCAGTGTGCATTGGTTGAGTTATACAAAGTATATCATGTTTAAATTATCATCCATTCATTTGGTTAATGAGAATCCTTTCACTCTTTCTCTCCTGCTTCTCTTTTCTTCTATTTTCTCTACAATTATGTATGTAAATTCCCAGCTAGATCTATTATGTGCAGGTTCAACACATTACACTTCAATTCCTCCTGTATTATTTCACTATATTTTTCTAGATATTGTGACTTGCTTCCAAGTCACCATTATGTCATTCTATATGTTTAAAGGAAGTTTAATACTGAGTCATCCATCTGTTGTTTTTTTTACTTTTCGAGTCGACCATCCCTATGTCATTTGTATTTTTTGATACTCTCTTTTAACATCATCTATTGGTGTATGATTCATGTAAATTGATGGGGGATACATTAAGGACCTCCTTCAAAATATACCTTCCTATCAAATTTGTCAATTCATCTAGGAGAAGGATCTAGAAACTAGCTAGTACCTTGGAGCTTGCAGTCCTCATTGGTAGGCCTCCTTGTGTTCGACAGTGAGTTTACATCATTGAATCATGATCAATTGATTCTACAAGTTTTAGACATTATATCACATATTCACACTCACTAGATTTTAATAAATACCTTGGGGTCCATCTTCATCATAAGTGGGTCCCATCACATCTGTTAACAATATACCTCAATGACCGATAATCAAATGATTTCTAGCATGCTTGAAATCAACTCATCTATTCACATGATACATATTCTTACCATCGGGTTTTGGGACAAAGAACTTGGGTTTGGGGAAACATAATTCCTTTAAAGCATCTTGTCCCAAGCTACGATGGACTATATAACTTATCTTTGTTTACTTTGAAGACTTCAGGGGCACCTTCCTAAATGCTCGTTGTTTCCCTTATATGTATATGTTGTGTCATAGATAAACATTGTATTTGTTGGTGGCCATGATTGTGTTTATGAAACATATTCACATTGTATTGTCTCATGGCTATGATTTCATTGATGACATTAATCCACCATGTATTATTGAGGCCATGGTCTTTCATTTCATGTCATGGATCCACAATGTATTGTTTGGTGGCCATGCTCTTCAAAGTCTGAGTATGTCTTCCTAGGGGATGGTCATGCTTACATTCTTGGTGTTTGATTGTAGGTACTCTTTGACCTCCAGACCTCCTTTTATCTCTCCTTACATTGCTTCACATGGACACTATTTTATTGTAATGTATTTCGGCCATCCATTCCTTTCCTGGCCTAACACATTAGGGGGCATCCTTTATAGTCTTAATTTCTACCGTATAGTTCCATAAGGGAATCCAATAGAAGATGAAAGTCAAAACACATTTCTTTCTTAGGATTTGATAATTTTTTTAGGTTCATCATGGAACCTATAGGAAATGACATGCGACGATCATTAATGGTTGTTTTTAGTATAATAGGATATGATCCCCGTAACCTTGTAGATTTGATGAGTTAGGAAGAGGTGACCGATGGATGAGTTGTATCTTCATGGCATGAGCCTAGGAACTCACATTATTCAATTTTATATTGGGTTCTAGAATATATAGAATCTCTCCTAAGCATTTTCCAAGTATATATATAATTAAGGTTAATCTTGATCTTGAGGAGGAAGAATCATTTGTAGATTTATGCAGTCCAAACATAAAGGAGCTTCACCTATTCAGAACAACCACAATCATATTTCCTAGTTTGGTTAAGAAGCTGAGGAGGAGCAAGGAGCAAGGACCAAAGGGGAATGCACCTACATCCAAGGTATAATAATTAATGTGATTCCTATATTTCATTAATAGATCATTGGTTTTCCCCTATAAATGTTTATGTTTTTCTCATGAATGTTTGGATTTGGTCTTGCGATTAATGGATCGGGTTAGATTTGAATCAAATTAGTGATTTTTAACACTAGGAGAAGAAACAGATTAGTGTTTGTTTGTTGCTTGTGTGCAAGAAGTAGGTTGCAAAGACTAGATATGGAACTCAGGGTTTGTAATAGCCAAGACATACGAGGAAAACCTACAAAGGTAAGGTATGCCATTCTCTCCCCTCTTAGTACAAAAAGGAATTTCTTGTTTAGATTTAGAGAAACCATTATAAGTCTATCCCCATTGTCTATCTAGGATCAATAGGAAGATCCTAAGGAGATATGACTTACCATACTAGTGAGGTTTCTCCAATAACACTCACTTAGAGCCAACAAACTGTGGAGAGGCTTCAGGTAGAAAACAAGTCATTAACTGGGTAGTTAGAAAAACCCATACAACTAGCTAGATAATCTAAAGCTCCATTTATATGTTAAGCCCTAAATATTGGAACATTACCCCTTAATTGGGTCATATTACATTAGTAATGCTACTTTATTTATGTCGGCTTGGGTCAATTAGTTGTAATTGTACCTCCTAGTCTCCTATATATACCAAGGACACATTTGCATTTTGAATCATCTTGTATTTGGACATTTATGTGGTGTATAAGGAGGTTTACCCCTCGAAGAGGCTTATTATATGAATTTCTCTCTTTTTCAAGGAGTTGAGTACTTATTCTGAGGTTTTTCTATGCTATAGTGATATTTGGTTCTTAACATATGGTATCAGAGCTCAAGGTCTTGGGGTTTCGCTGCTACATCTGAGACACCTTGGCATTTTCACTATAATTTGTTTTCTATAACGTTTGAGAAAAAAACCCTAAGAGGATATTTAGTAGATGGATCAAGGTACGTTGGGTTACAATTTAAGCTCCATAGGCCTTATACTTTCGGAGCTACAACCTATGTAAGATAGGGTTCTGGAATCATCATTAATTGAGTCATCAAAGACTTTTTGCTATAAAAAAATTTATGTAACGTTTCTGATTCTGAAATCCACTTGATATTTACAGAAATTATTAAAGTATATGTGATAAAAAAATCATCTTCTGTGTCATCTTACATTTTTGTATATACCCTATGGAAGATAGGTATATGACTAGTCCTATTGACTAGTTTCAAGAAGGTGTTCCAAGTAAAACAGTCATAAATTATTTCTAGAGTATCCAAATTGAGTGAGACCAATTTTATTGGATAGTGGACAGTCTATAGTATTTCTGGTACCATTTTCATAATTTTATATCAATTATTTTGTGCAGGGCATGCTATACAAGTGAGATCTCCTGGAAAGTCCAAAAATAAACAAGTTGTGGGGAAGTTACCATAAATTCCACTTGGAAAATCCAATTTTGATCAGACCTATGACATTGTAGAGAAAACATATTATAGAACTACAAAAAATAAAATTTCATAACCAGAAGGGCTGAAATTTTGGAGATACAACAGAAGAAAGATTGTCTAGCAGAACCACCTCAAACTCAAGGTTTAAAAGTGATACTTTGCCAACATGCCACCAGAAAAGGGAACTTCTACACCAAATAAGCCTCTAGACATTCCTACTTGGGCTCATTATGAAGGTGAAGAAATGTGTAGGGACATAAATGATTTAAAAAATAATATAGTGGAAAAATATGAACTACAAGGGATGATGGATGGTTTAAAAAGGGAGATCATGGAAGGATTGAAAAAGTTCCTAATAGAGAAGACACCTGAAAGTGAAAATGTAACCCATGAAATTCATGATGAGGACACAAGGAAGATGAATCAAGAATGGAGAAACTCCAACTTTGGGTTGAAGACCAACCATGTTCCTAAGACCGATATGAGGAAGTTTGATGGCAAGGACCCAATCACATGGATACTTCAAATGGAGAAATTCTTTGATATACGTGATGTGCCACATACACAAAAGGTACAAATTTCTTATTTATATTTAGAACCCAATCAATTTGTGTGGTATCGATGGCTTTGTTCTCACAAATCACTTGTCACTTGGACAATTTTCACAGAAGAAATGATAGCACACTATGAGGATACAAGGAGCAATACCTTCTTTATCCAATTGATAAATCTCAAGAAAAAGGGTTCAATTATAGAGCACATTGAGAACTTCCAAAGATTGAATATAAAGGTAATATATATTCCATATGATCACTTGATTGATGTATTCATAGGAACTTTGAGGGATAACATTCAATATGATGTTCACCTTTGGGAACCCAAATCATTGGAGAATGCATTTAGGGTGGCAACAAATGTTGAAAGTACAAATATGGCTATAGAAACTAGAAGGACCACTCCTAACATCTATTGAGACAGTAATTCTCCTTCTTCTAAAACACCTCAACCTACAAGGTTGAAATCTCAACAATTGGAGGAAATAAAAGAAAAAGGTTTGTGCTTTAATTGTGACAACAAGTACAGTAAGGGACTGATCAGAATCTGGACCAGGGGTCTAAAAAATGCTCAATTTTCAAAGTTCTCGGAATGCGACGAAAACAGTGTCGTTACGTCCGTCTCGTTCTCCTGATTCCGGCGGTATATTTATTTTCGCAAACGGAGTCCGTATGGAGAAGTTATTGAGGTCTGTTCGCCGAGCCAAACAGGGAAAAATTTTATGCTGACTGTACCTGTCCGTACAGTCCGTACAGGACCCGTGGCAGGCTGTACAGCACACGTGGCATGTCCGTATAGGACACGTGGTGACTCCAGGTGCTGACACGTGGCATGCAGTTATGGTCTTTTTGGTGTACGGTTTGACCGATTAGGAGGTGTCACGTGTCACCATTGGATTGGTGACACGTCGCACCAGGGTGACGTCAGCCTCTGCGTGGCAGGCTGATGCAGCGCGTGATTGGACCATACGGCAGATGATGTGTCGCGGTGTGATTGGTCGGTTGGTGAGCGAGTTATTTCGTGACAAGTGGCATTTCATTTTGGCGAATAATAGGGTGCCACGTGGCACCCCGAATTTGGCTAATTGATTGTTTAAAATTTATATGGAGGCCGCGGGGTTCGACCCTCGGACCTCCCTCACATACTACGCCTTCACACAATTATGCTAACCACGATGCCGCCAAGTGTTTCTTATATAGAACATGGGTTAAAAGATATTTGAATTTGCCAAAGGTTATATTCGGCGGGGGGTCGGGCCGGGGCTAGCCCCGACCCCCGGTTTTACGGTTCTATCACCGTCATATGACCATGCCTGTTGGAGTTTGGCGCGCGGGGTGTTATAAAGATTAGCCCCCGGTTTTATTTATTGCGCATGTGACCTACCTCCGATGGCGCGCGGGTTTCAACATTGGCCACGGGTGTATGGCAATAGCACACGACCATATTGCAAACTATGTGCGGGGTTAAGTGTACAGCCACGGTCACATACCGTTCCACATGACCGTGTATTTCAGCTCGAGTGTTTGGTTTTTGGCGCGCATGTTATTTTGCATTACAATGTATTTGCATTGTAATAAATATAGTTATATGACTATATGTTTACAATTATGCGCGGGCTATTTAAACCATAGTTTTGTTTTATTAAAAGGTAACCATTCACATGATTAATTGGGCGCGGTTACACCCATAACCGTGTATAGTTTATATTTGCGCGCGATTTTTCATTAGGGTTACAAACGGGTAAGACCACGCGCCCGACACACGTCGCCACCAGATTTAACAATGGAACGTAGCCCTTTTATTGCGCTGGGACGTGGCCATATGGCCCCCCATGCGCCCAACACATCCGCCCTCGGGGGCCTTATTCTCGCTAACTGTGCGACAAATTAGCGCGATTTGTGGAACGCGCGTTGGTGCTGGGTTTTGTGAGCGAAAACGCTCAGAGGCTAGGTTGGATTCTTCCAGAGTGCAGAATGTCGAACAGGTAACCAGAGCCAAAGGGGAAAAATGGCAGCAAGCATAACTTTTGGAGTTTTTGGCCAAATGAGGTGCCGAAAAAGCCCAGGTAGGGGTTTTTGGACGTTCTAAGTCCATTGGCACAGCTTTCACAGGGATTTGAAGACTTCTAATTCAGGTTTTTAACCTTTTAAGTTTGAGGAAGCTCCATGAAGCTTGAAACCCTCATTGTTTGAGGCATTGCTCTGATGAGCACATAACCATTTTCTGAGACTGAATAGTCATTTATGACTGTTTATTATGCTCTGAACACATTGGGATAGGTTTCAGATCCATTGGAGGACTTCTACAGGTATTTTTACCTCATTCTTGCTCAGGGAAGCTTGGAGGCCATTTGTAGAAGAGGTCATTGTTGGATAAGCCATTGTCCATTTGCAGAGTTTTTACAGTCAAATTTGGGGTTTTTATGTATTCTGAATCCAATGGTACAGTCTGTACATTCATTGGAGTTGAGCAGCATCTTGTAATGAGCATTTGACAAACTAATCCCAAAGAGCCAAGTCCATTGAAGGAGGCTCAAGGAGACGTAGCCCAGAGAGGGGTGAACTCCTTTATCGTCTTGGTATTGCTGTGATTTTTTATGTGTTATTTGCTGCATGTTTTATGGCTGTGTATTTGTTTATCACACATATTTAAGCATTTAAAAGGACATTCCTTACACATGAACATTGCAAAGAAGAACCAAGAACTTAACACATAAACCAGTCATGCACATTTTTAACACATGAAGCAAGGTCCTGTTAAGATTTATTTATGAGGTAGAGGGTGCTTGCATAGCATAACAAGTTAGCCTTCTATTTTCAGATCAGGGACATAAGTGTGGTGAGAAGAAATTATTCTACATAGATTGTGAAGAGGAAGAAGAACAAGAACAAGAACAATTAAAGAACAATTAAAACATAGAAGTGATTTCTTCTAAAGAGTTGACTCCCATGATATCGTGTAATGCATTACTTGGAATTAGCACTCCTCAAAATGTCAATATCGAAGGATATATCAAAAAGAAAAGGGTAATAGTCCTAATTGATTCTGGTAGTACTCATAATTTCATTCACTATAAATTAACCAAAACTCTCAACTCCTTTGTATATCCAGCACCAGAGTTTCAAGTAATGATTGGAGATGGAGGAAATATCAATTGCTCGGGAAAATGCAATAAGATCAATATTATTATGGGGGAATATGTAATGAATTGTATAATGATTTCTATACCCATGGGTGGTGGTGATTTTGTACTAGGAATCCAATGGTTACAATCATTAGGAACAATGGATTTTAATTTTCAAGAACTTTTCATGAAATTTTCATTGGAAGGAAAATAAATTGAGTTAAGAGGTATCACAGGGAAACCCAGTAAGGTGATAATCTCTAATGGCATGACAAAATTATTGGAAAAGGGGCATCACGGTTTAATTTCACAACTATGTTCACTAGATGTTCAAACATCTAAGCCATCTATTCCCCTAGATATCCAATGGATCATTGATAAGCATTCCAAAGTATTTGAAGAAATTCCCAAAGGTATTCCACCCACTTGAAATCATGATCATGATATTCACCTAATTCCTGGAAGTGTTCCTCCTAATATCAAGCTGTACAGATACCCTTATTCCCATAAGAGTGAAATTGAGTGCATGGTTGAAGAAATGTTAGAGGCTGACGTTATTAGACATAGCCAAATTTCTTACTCTGCATCGGTGGTAATGTTATTCAATAAAGATGGATCATGTCGTATGTGTCCAAATTATAGAGAGCTCAACAAGTTCAATATTAAATATAAGTTTCCCATTCCTATCATTGATGAATTGTTAGAGGAACTGCATGGAGAAATCTATTTCAAAAAGTTGGATCTTTTTTTAGGGTATCATCATATTAGAATGAAGGAAGAAGATATCCCAAAAACAACATTCTGAACTCAAGAAGGCCATTATGAATTTTTGGTCATGCCTTTTGGCCTTACAAATACACCTTCCACATTCCAAGGGTTGATGAATTCCATTTTCAATCCCTTCCTTCGAAAATTTGTGTTGGTATTTTTTGATGATATACTAATCTATAGCAAGTCTTGGGAGGATCATGTGCAACATGTTGACAAGGTGCTACAACTACTAAATGAACAACAATTATATGCCAAACCATCCAAATGTTTATTTTGGGTGAAGCAGGTAGAGTATCTGGGTCATATTGTATCTCATGGAGGTGTCAAGGTAGACCCTAACATGATTAAGGCCATGATGGATTGGCCGATTCCAAAAACATTGAAGAATATTAGAGTATTTTTGGGTTTGACAAGTTACTACTGCAAATTTGTTTGGAAATATGGGAGAATAGAAGAACCTTTAACGTCACTAACTAAGAAGGATGTATTTTCATGGACTCCAGAGGCAGCTAAATCTTTTGAACAACTTAAAGAGGTGATGTGCAAAGCTTTTGTCTTGACCACACTATACTTCACAAAAACCTTTATTATGGAATGTGATGCCTCGAGAAATGGCATTGGTGATATCCTAATGCAAGAAGGAATACCCCTGGATTTTGAAAGCCGGTCACTCAAGGGAAACGACTTACACAAACCCATTTCTGAGAAGGAAATGATGGCAATACTACATGCATTGAAAAAATGGTGCCCTTACCTAATAGGTAGGCACTTCAAGGTCAAAACAGATCATGATAGTCTTAAATACTTCTTGGAACAAAGACTATCTTCAGAAGAACAACAAAAATGGGTGACCAAGATACTGGGTTATGATTTTGAAATCATTTATATAAAAAGGGAAGGAAAATGTTGTGGCAGATGAACTCTCAAGAAAGGATGAATATGTTGAGGCCTTTCTATGTTCTATCTCGATCATCCAACCCGATTGGATAATAGAAGCAAGGGATGAATGTAAGAATGAATAAAATGTGTGGACTCTCATTCGAAGGTTGCAACAGGATTCCAATGCATCAGATACATTTTCATGGAAAAATAATTCACTATGGTACAAATATTGCTTATATTTATGTAAGAACTCCCAACTCAAACAAAAGGTACTATTGGAATTGCACACCTCTCTGGTAGGAGGGCACTCGGGATTTTTGAAAACCTACCATAGGGTCAAGAAGGAATTTTTTTGGGATGGCCTTAAAACTGATGTTCAAAGGTTTGTGGCAGAATGTTTGGTTTTCCAACAAAATAAGGTGGAAACAATTAAGGCCTCAGGTATTTTACAACCATTACCCATCTCAAGTCAGCGCTAGGAAGATGTTTCCATGGATTTCATCATAGGGTTACCGAAGTCTGAAGGAAAGAGTGTCATCATGGTGATTTTTGATAGACTGATCAAGTACGCACACTTTTGTGCACTCTCTCATCCCTTCAAAGCCAGTACAGTTGCCACTGCATTCATGGAGACAGTTCAAAATCTACATGGAAGCCCAAAGATTATTGTAAGTGATAGAGATCCCATCTTCACTGGACATTTTTGGACATAATTATTTTCTTGTTTGGGTACTCAATTGGCTCATAGCTCATCCTATCATCCTCAATCTAATGGACAAACCGAGATAGTGAACAAATCTCTAGAAGGCTACCTTTGTTGCTTTGTCTCTGATAAACAAAAAGAATGGTTCCAATGGTTACCCTTGGCAGAATAGTGGTATAACACTTCCTTTCATACTGCAACAAAAACGACACCATTTATGGCTCTATATGGATACCACCCTCCTTCCATCACTTCTTCTCTAAAATAAAAATATAATCTTCAAGCAGTGGAAGATAACATCGAGCATCAAAAACAAGTTCTCCAAATCTTAAAGGACAACTTGACCATGGCACAAAATTGCATGAAACAACAAGAAGATCAACATCATAGTGAAAGAAGTTTTGAAGTAGGGGATTGAGTATTTTTTGTTAAATTATGAGCTTGATTTCTTATGCGGATTAATTCTTTTATTTTCTTCAATACTTTGATTCCATCTTAATACACTTCAACAATTCCAAATCATAATCGAATAGAAATAATATGTATATAAGTAAACATGCATATCAACAACACATATACCCTGGGGAAACTCTGTACAGGGAGAAAAACCCCAGCAAACAATATTCCTTTATTGCATTAATAATGTAAGATCTCTTACAAATATCCACCATGAATGTTCTTCTCTCAAAGAGATTGCCAAGATGACTCTGACATAACAAAGACTTACAAGACCTTGCTGAAATACACCTCTGATATGATGCCTCTTTATCACCGATGTGCTCCTCTATTACTTCACCCTCAACCTGCATATGAAAACTATGTTGCAGAACTATGTTTAAGAGAGGGTTTGACCTCTTATTATATAGGCTGAAGAGGGGAAGAGGGGAAGCTCAAAATAGTATCCTAATTGCATGCATTAAACATAACTCAGCTTCATTCTTTAGCTCGAACTTAGAACTAGACTTGAGATTGGTTACAAATCATCTTTACACTTTAGTTTGAACTTAGAACTAGACTTGAGATTGGTTACAACTCAACATTATACTTTAGTTTGAACTTAGAACTAGACTTGAGAATGACATTCTTTAGTTCGAACTTAGAACTAGACTTAAGACTTTAGTTTCAACTCAACATTACACTTTAGTTCTAAAATAGAACTAGACTCAAGACTTTAGTTGCAACTCAACATTACACTTTAG